>JAPYZA010000021.1:0-69614 GCA_030522685.1 Eupelmus azureus | reverse complement strand
ATATATAATAGTAAACGTTGACGTTATTATTGAGATCTTGAGTTTGATGATATATTAATAATCATTTTTATTTATTTATATATTTATTTATTGCGTTATTAAAATAGCAAAATTTTATTGAAAAAATCGAAATATTAATGTACACATAGTTCACATAAAACAACAATTGTAGATGTACAATATCCAACAGCTAAAATTAAAAAAATAACTTTTAAAGATATTTGGTCTTCAAGAATATTACTTTCAGTTCCAATAATAACATAAAATGAATATCTGTCGAAATGCTTAAGAAACTCATTAATTCCGCTCTGGTGAATTATATGAATTAAATGTTGCAATTTTTTAACGTATGGTGATCCAACTTCCATTCTATAAATCCAAAAATTATAATCAAAACCTGGATCTGCCATTTTTATTACTGGTATTACAGTTGTATATGTTAATGCATTAATATAAATTTTTGCTCTATCCTCGTTCGAAATGCAGATTACTTTTTGGTTTTTACTAAATTTTTCAAAACATTCATCTGTCATATTTACCATCAACATTTTTTCTTTTATATTAATAAGATAAGTATCTGTTACATTATAAAAAGAATAACGAAACAGGTGTTCTGCTGTGTATATCTGTAAATTTGACTTATCTATGTCTTCAAAACTATCAAATGATACTTCTTCACCAATAAATTTAAAATCAATTATATCTGAGTAAAAGTCCGCAGAATATTTCATCGATATAAACATAAAACAAATGAAAAAAACTTTCTGAGTAAAAGTTTGCGGAATAATTGTAGTACCTGCTCCAAATAGTAGACTTGTTATATTAAAAATGTTCCAAAATTTACTTTTCGCTTTCGATAGAATTTTAGCAATAATAGCCAAACCTATAATTGTAAAGAGAACAATTACATAAGCGATAGCATGATAAGGAATACTTAGTGTAGAAATTCGTAAAATCGGAACAACGGCGATTATCTTGGTATAGCCATCACTTGTACGTAATGAAGGTAAATCATGATGACGATTACGTATGACTGGAAGTCTTTTGCTTAAGTCTATATTCATTTGATTTTGCCTTAATTTTTCCCTTATGAGAGTTTTATGATCATTTTTTGTCGGTGTTTTAAACTTGAATACTTTCATTGGAAAATTCAATTTATTTAATGCTATTGAAAGAAGATGTAAATGTTCGTCGCCTCTTACTCGTACATTTTTGAATTCGTCACGAAAAATACCTGGGCGCCACATTGCTGTAAACGCCTTACCATTACCGTCTCGTAGTTTATCAGGAAATAATGTAACATTTTCATTATAATTTTTATAGAAATACTTTTCATAAAATGGATTTAAATAGGCAATGGCTGGTTGTACACAGGTTTTCTTTAAGCTTACATCAATTACTGTAAAATCTAAAATCTTGCGATTCCACGCAAGCTTAGTATCAGCCTCTATTAATTCTTTCGGATAGTTGTATCTAAAGTAAATTACTAGGACTTTAGGTCGAGAATAATTTGTAATTTCATTAATTATACTATATAAAACATCGTATTGCCTTTTTGCGTTACCAACAGAAGAAACAATATGTATTAAAAGAATATATACTGCTACATCCGTCATAATAACTGATGGCATAGTAATATCACTAGTATCTTCGTCTATAATTATAGCTGGATTTTCTTCTTCTATTTGGCGTAGAATATAGTCCCATTCATGCATATAATCTAAATTAGGTGGCATAATAATTATCACATGATAATTGGGTTTTAATTGTTTAAGGAGTACTCGTGGTAGTAGATTCAGCCGTTTACACGATTGATTTTCAATAGCTAACAATTTACCATTAGTGCATATAATATAATTATAAAAAATATACAATAAAAGAAATATATATGTCATTTTCTGTTTAAACAGCTTATACTAACAATAAAATTAAAATATGGCAAATTGTCGACGTATGAACTTTGAACATAAAAACGTTCTTTATACATTTATTAATGGTAGGTACTCGTTTTTTACTCTGTCATTACTTTACTCTATTCAAAGTGTATTGAATTATTTCAATACTGTAATATATATTGTTGTTAATAATGTAAAACTTAATTTATAACGCAATAATTGTTATAAATACTTTATTTCACATTATAATAAGAGCTTTATTCATTAATTAGATCTAAAGACAAAGGCTTTAATTAATTATTTAAATAATTTTCTATAAAAGCGTTAGAAAATTTTTGTTGTTAAGGTAAAAGTTCTAGATATTTTTTCTTGCATCAAAAATGATGCCTTCGGCACCTTTAACTCGCACTCGTGCTAAAACGTCATTCTTGCTAGAAATTTTGGTTCTTTCTACTCACTTACCGTCAATATTCTTTTTTTTTATACTCCATGTGCAAAGATCAATTTTGGGCGATTTCATGAGTATTAGTTATAAATAATATGTGCAGTATATCTTTGGGATAAAGATGAAAATTACTACTTATCTCAAGTCCAGTAGTTCATAGAAACTATAATAATAAGTAAAAATTTTAAAAACTAAATTTGGCAAAATTAACATTTTTGTTAATAGATTAAAAAAAAAAAATGTATAAATGTTTTTGAAACAGACCGGACTCCCTTATACACAAAAATGTATAGAGGTAGTAAAAACTCTACATTTTATTATCAGCAATAGAAGAAACTTATTCAGCTTATATACACAATTGCTACATATTATGAGGTTATCGGCACGCACGCTCGGGCATATCAAAGTTGCACTCGGAAATTTCCGTTTGGAAACATACATTGAAATGCTCAATAGTTTTGCCTCAAAATAACGGACGTACCTCCTAAATCTCATCACCAGTAAACCTTTACAACACACAAATTACAAATACAAAAATAACCTGAAACAACCCAAAGCTACCAAACCAACAACCAAACCACCACCACCACATCCACCTAAACTCCTTTTTATTTTCAACACACTTTGCCAGCTCCACTGAGCTCCCAACCAAAAATCAAGCAGCCGGCAATTCGGAATTACGTAAAAAGAGCTCCGAAACGCTCCGGACGAGCCCCGCTCTTTTCACGCCTTCCTTCCGGCCGCTCATCGCCTCATCTTGATAACACAAAAGTCGCGCACGCCAGCACGCACGCAGCGCCGGGCTTATGTGAGTGCGCGTTCGTGTTTTTTCATAAAGCCGCGCGCGAACGCCGCCGCACTGTAAACGTGGATAGCGCCCGGCCCCCACGTCGCACCCGCCGCCTCGTGTATATATCGCGGACTGTGCGCGCCTATAAGCGTGGCCGCTGGAGTCTCGGCTCGGGGCGAGGTTGAGCTTCGAGCGGCTGGATTCTTATTGGTCGGTGAAGGTGCGGTGGCATGGTTATTTATGTATGAATGGGTTTTGCTTTGTGGGCGATGGGTAGATTGTAGAAATGGTTTTAAGGTGTACCTATAGTGGATGTGTATTTTCGGAGCAGGATAGGTTTTGCTCCGAAATACAATTTGGAGCTAATGCGATGTAAGTATATTTGTGATTTAGTTAATGAGTTTTAAAGTTCGGTGAGTATACAAGAGGGTAATTAAGAACCTATTAAGGGATTCTGACAAATAGAATTTTCTTTTAAATGCTTCACTGACAAGAACAAAGGGAGGAGGTCGTTATATTATATTGTAATGTTCAAAAATTTCATACCAATGGAACATGCCAAAATATATCGTGGTTAGACGGTCCCAAGGTGTAATTAAAGCATTTTGGAATAGAATTGCGTTGTTGCTATAAATTTAAATAATTTTTTTAATATTTAAGAGAATATTAAAATTTTGGAATTACGTCCAATAATGACGTTGATTCTGCGCTAAAATCTGAATGAATAATGAATTTGGTACCAATATTATATACAAAATTATACAAGAAATTATTTATAATTTTTATTTTATTTTTTTATTAATCTGTTGAAAATTATTAAAATCAAATCTGTATTATTTATATTTTAATACTAATCAATACTAATATATTATTTTAGTGTCTAATTATAAGAATTAAAATATTGCAAATTGATAGTATTATCTTTACTTATTTATTTGTAATTTTAGATAACATGGTTTTCAAATGTTTTTTGACGTACAATTACAACTGAATTGCACGGATTTCTTTTGTCAACTTTTGATAACAATTGCCTTACATTATAAATTTACTTTTTGAAGGTATTTTTAATTTTCGTATATTATAGACTATAAAAAACCTTCTGAAGTCCTTAATAATTAATATTTATCAAAGAAAGCTTAACATTGTACATTTTCATAAGAATAAGCGCACAGTATTTAATAAAATAAGTAATAATTATCCGTAAATCACGCCGTTTATCCGTTTCCGCCAAAACTCCATAAAAATTCAAATATTCAGCATTCCTCTCCCAAGTCACACCAGAGCCCACTATCCCCACTACATCCGTAATAGCCGAGCTACAATGGCGGCGCTCACGTCCACGACTCTGGCTAGCCCAGTGCCTCTAACGGTATACACATGCACACACATCTCCTCTCCTCTCTGCGTGTCGGCCATCTGCCGATGTTGTTCCAGCAGGCCCGCTCCTCGTAGCCACGTCATATTCGTTCGCCGTCGTCGTCGACGTCGTCGGTGCAGACAGACAAGACAGAGCCTGCCCTGTCCTCGTCAGCCAGCGCGCGATCACCGAGCCGGCGGGCCGCTATTTATTTTCCCATTCAGAAACGGATAAACGCAGAAGAAACGGGATAGGCCAAGCTCTAGACGTGCCCTGTGTACAATAGCCCCCCGTAGTACTTAGGACCGTGTGCCTCTGGTGTGTTTGGTCGCGTGACGCTGGAGCTGCACCGGCACCCTCGCAATGAACATTTTCCGACTTGTGGGCGATCTCTCGCACCTCCTCGCCATCATCGTCCTCCTGCTCAAGATATGGAAGACGAGGAGCTGTGCCGGTAGGTGCTTTTTATTTAAAGTTGGAGGCGGTATCGATCTCAGGCCGATTCGCAACGAGACACGCTCTTTTCGAGCGAGGACTGCTGCTAGTCGGATTTTGGCCTGGTTGTGTACTGCTTTTTTAGATAGGGTTGTTGTTTATGCTTCTTGAGGTTTGCTGATTGTTTGAATGAAGCAGAGTTTTAGTATGCTTTTGTCTGCTGAGCTCGAGCGAACACAAGACTGTAGGTTTCAGAAGCTTGCAAAGCTCGGTTGGCATTGAACTTATTGTTGTATAAAGTTTATAGGATGGATAAAGATTTTGATGACTATTGGCTAGTATTGTATTAGGTAGTCTAATAAAATTTTATAATTTTTAGGTATAAGCGGAAAGTCCCAGATCCTGTTTGCCATCGTTTACACGTCGCGGTATTTGGACCTGGTGACCACCTATGTCTCAGCTTATAACACAGTTATGAAAATAGTCTTTTTAGCAGCGTCATATGCTACATTATTCTTAATGTACATGAAATTCAAGGCAACTTATGATCATAATCACGATACGTTTAGGTAAGAAGTCACTTATCACTTATTTAATATTTTACATTGAGCTTTTAGTTTTGTTTCGTCATGGCTTGTGCAAGTTCATGCGAAAATATTCTATATTTTATTTCTATATTTGTGTCAATGTTAAATGTGTTATCTAGTTACGTTTATTGTTTCCCAAAAGTACATAATGTTTTTAATTGCAATATCAGATAAGAGAATCATTCGTGAGTCATCTGTTTCAACTATTTTAAGTTAATTTTCTATTATTATAATACTAAAACCTGTATTAATAAAATAAAAAAAATTAATATCCTTTTTAATTCTAAAAATCAAGGAATTTAATAAAAATTAACTGTTAGCTTGATTGAAAATTTTCTACTTGTATTTCATAGGAAACCAACTGTAAAACATTAAATTATAATTTACTTAATTTCCAAAATACAAATAACATCTGTAAATTTGAAATATACTTATAATTTTTAAATTACTAATCATATATATTTTTTACAGAATTGAGTTCCTGATATTGCCTGCTGTAGTTCTAGCTTTACTCATAAACCATGACTTTACAGTCTTGGAAGTTTTGTGGACATTCAGTATCTACTTGGAATCAGTGGCTATTTTGCCCCAGCTGTTTCTGGTATCAAAAACAGGTGAAGCAGAGAGTATCACCAGTCATTATTTATTTGCCTTGGGCTCGTACAGAGGTCTGTACTTGTTGAACTGGGTATACCGTTATTATATGGATGGCCATTACGATCTCATTGCTATTGTAGCTGGTCTTGTACAGACTGTTCTGTACTGTGATTTCTTCTATTTGTATATCACCAAAGTACTAAAGGGCAAAAAGCTGTCGTTACCAGCTTAAGTGCTAGAGAGTATTATAGAGAATAACATCAATCAGCCGCGTGTCGTCAAAAAAAAACTGCTGCAGTCGTACGATCGTGACATGAAATGTGTCAAAACTTTTAAGCGAGTTTGAGAAATGCGCGCACAAAACGTAATATTTGCCAAGTCCGAAGCGCCTTAAATCTCTGCTCTTTAGAATCTTGATATTTCTACTTTCATAACTGGAGGTTGGAGATCTGTTTTACTGATGCATTAATTTTTGAGGCTTGTTTAAGTCATTATTATTTTTTATCAGCATGTGATTGATATAAATAATTTAAGCATGACTTATAATCATCTATTAAAAATCATTCTGTTTATTTTCAAGGTAGATTAATGTATGAATAGTATATTATTCAAAAATATTAATAATTCATTTAATTTTAATTTTAATTTAAGATAAATGATATGAATAATTGTGAGTTATGTTTAAATAATTTTTTTAAAAATCACGCATTTTAAAATAATAATTATTTAAGTGAATTTCGAAAATTGAAATTATCAGATGAAATTCTGAAAACCTCTAAATTTTTATAACTTGTTCCATGTATAATTTGCTTTTTGTTTTCTTTTTACTATTATACATATATACATGAAACGCGTTTTGTAATAAATACAAGTGTTATAATCATGGTACAATGTATTTCTCCAGTGTTTTGAAATAATCAAGTGTATGTTAAAAAAAAACCATTGGAGTTTCTAAACAGAAACTTAAATGAACAGAAAAAATTAGGTTCGAGTTAAATAAAATATTGTCTCCCTATTGTAATAAGTTGTTACTTTTATGATTTTTATTAATTATAATACATTAATAATAATAAATCAAATAAGTGATTGATAATCAGTGTGTTATTTAATTTTCTTAGCTTATTCATAAGGACTGTAAATGTTGTGATAGTCCTTAATTTGTATGTACAATATTTATATTTATATCACTTTAACACATACTTCCCTATGAATAAACTAAAAAGTAGTCAAAAAGATTTGATAAAAAATTTTCCTTAATATATTTTTCCTAATACACATAAATCAAATAAAAGTTTTGCCATATCAGTAATGTGTACTGTTTCTCCACATAAAGTTCTTTGACTCACAAGCTTAACAAGTCCAGATTTTAAACTTTCACTGTTGATAGAAACAAAATATGGCACTTGAAAAACTTCTGGTGTTTTAGCTTGATTCATTATAACACATGGTATGCCTTCATCACGAAGCAATTCAATGACATATAGTGATAAATCATTTAAATCCTCTTTTGTTACATCATCATCTTCAGGTGCTATATTTACTTTAACATAGGCTTTGTATGGTGCTAATCTTGGATGCATTTGTAATTCCTTAGATTCATCAATTTCTATATATCCATCACATAGTAATGCTAAACACCCCCAGTCTAAAGACATAGTATGTTCAACGATTCTCAAGTTGGAAATATTTTCAGCCTACAAGTTAATTTGTTAATTAGTAACAATCTTAAAGTTGCTAGTTTTTCTTTATTGTTTTATAAAATTTAATTGAGAAATAATATTTATTTACATATTTATTTATTTATTTATTGAAATATTAAAACTTGAAATTCATAAGTAGAAAATTTAATAATAGAAGTTGGTTTATATTCTTGTATTGTCACGTGTTAACAAAAAAACAAAAAAATAAATAAAATTCGATTTGCTAATGAAAGAAAAAAACTTCAAATAAATATTAATTTTTAATGATAAAAAAAAAATTTTACAGAATGATTGATCTATCTAATACTTACATTAGGTAAAAGCTTTTTAGCACTCTTTTTGAAAGAAATTGTTTCTACTACAATATCTCCAAATGGAAATTTTGCCTGGATCTCTGAATATTCTTTAAATCTTTCTCTTTTCGGTTCAGTCATAAAATAAATTTTTGGATTCTCTGAAATTCTTCGCCACCATGATTTACGTTCTCTTTGTTTTTTATAGAATAAATCTTTAACACTCCCAATGGCATCATCACTTTTATATACAGTTGTTAACTTAGCAATTCTATGTTGTATAGATTTAGACTTTGGAGGAAATAAAGATTGGTTCCATGTATTTTTAACTTCATCTATTTCAGCTATTCCAAATGGTACATTATCAAGTCCAATATCTGCTAAATCTTTTAAATTTGATATTGTTGTATTTGTAGGTAAAAGAAATGCATTGTATTTGGATTGTGTAACACATTGTCTAAACCATAATTCTTCTAAATTTCGACGTAATAGAATACCTTGGACACCATATGCAAACCCAAATTCTTTTAAATTCAAGAAAGTCGGACCCAGTGTTTTGAAAATCTGCTCCATTTTATCTACGAACTTTTTGGTATGTTACCTGGCGGTGCAACAAAATATTCATCCTCTAACACTTTAGCATTTTTTAGAATTTGATCTCTACAATTGCCTTCAGTAACTTTATCGTCTCTAAGCTCAAGCCTTTCATGTTCCAAAACACTGTACATCGGTTTCACAGAAGGACTCAGCTGAACTTCTTTGAGCTTCTGTGCAAATCGAATAGCTGCTTCTAATCTTTGAATACCACCTTCATTATCAAAATCAACTAAAGAAATTCTTTCTAATCTAGATATTGTTTCTTTGTCGATTTTTACGTCGACTATACTTTCCTTGATCGCGGGATCCTCTTTGTGAAGTGGCCCTTTGGAATGAGCAAGAGAAGTCGCATTTCTCGTCTGCTTTATAAAAGGTAAAAAAAAAGAACCACTTCTAAAATAACATTTTATAAAGTAACCCATTTAAACAATGTTTAATTTTACGTGTTCTTCTTCGATTGACAACCTCGTCTTTTAAATGTTATAGAGTTAATCGTGCTTGTTTTCCATTTTATTGCTAGGTTATATCCCTTTGCCGGTAATAAAAGTCACGTGTGCTGCAGCAACAATAATCGGTTGGGTTGGCAAAGTAGAGAATACACATACACACACTCCCTTCGATTTTTAAATGCGGAATCTTGACTGCGAAGTTGAATGTTAATTGATCGCGAAGAATTTTTGACTACGGAAAATGTTGTCATACTGTAAAATGGTGAGTCACGATAATCTTTTTTATATTAGTGTTATGCTTATTTTTGCTTCTAAATACTTGACTAAAAACTAGAATTAAGTTAAAAGCGAGAAATAAAATATGCCGACTTTGGGATGACCGCTACCTAATCACGGTTCTGCTAATCTATTTATATTTATAGTAAATCAATTTTCTTTTTTCCCTTCATTATTTCACGATTCAAATACAAAAATCAAATATTTATTTTGCTCTACTTTTATTGCTTTTATACACTATAAAGAAGCACAAAACGTTTTAGTATTAATTCAAATAACGCTTTAATTCATGTAAGCACATATATATATTCATATATGCACAGCGCCGAGTGCGTGCATTCGCATAGATTTCTCACGAATTTAATCTTGTAATCGCGCGTCGGCGGCATTTTATATGCAACTAACTTCAGGTGACAATTTAAGTTTGAGAAAAACTGCTTATATGGACATTCGATGTTTTCAAACTTTTGCCATCGATTGCACGAGGTAAGTGTCAAAATAACAATAACATGAACTTGACGATCTCATTAATTTTGGCGGACTTATCGCGAACGTTCGATGTAACCGGCATTTCGCTTCATCCGTTACGCTACCCACTCCTCTCTCAGTTGTTAACCTAAACGGCTGGATATACAGAAGCGTCTTTCTTAATATATATAAGATAAGAGCTTTGTTTTGTTCCTGCAGATTTGACTTGTGCCATCCTTGATACTCAGGACAATATGAACAGTAAGTGACATTTTGCTACGTCTCGCTGGAGATTTGTCTGTTGATACTTGGTATCCTTGAGCGAAAAGTATAAGTGGATACTGCCATGGCTCTTAAAAATCGACGAAACAAGCCAAGCCTAAAAATCCAAGTCTCAGAAGAAGCACCTATACCTGTGTATGATTATTTTATTATATTTTTGTCTCTCTTGTAAATAGTGCTGATATACTATTGTCTATTAATTGTATTATTGTTTTCGCAGAACTCCACCTAGGAATTTAGACAAAAGAACAACTATTACTATTGGAGATAAAACATTTGAAGTAGACGCTGATGATTTGGAGATGTTGTGTACCCTTGGGCGAGGAGCCTATGGAGTTGTTGACAAGATGAAACATAAACAGAGTGATACCGTCATGGCAGTCAAAGTAATTGTTTACATAACTTGAAATATTTATAGATATTTTAAAAAAAATATTGGAATATTTATATGACTTAAAACTACATAAATTCAATCATATATTATTGATATAAAATTTCATTTCAAGGGTTTATAAAACGATTTGTATCTGTGAATTTTAAAAGTATTTATTTTTGTAGAGAATTACAGCTACGGTCAACACTCAAGAACAAAAACGTCTGTTAATGGACTTAGATATTTCAATGCGCAGTTCAGATTGCCCTTATACTGTACAGTTTTATGGAGCTCTGTTTAGAGAAGGTGATGTTTGGATCTGTATGGAGGTTATGGATATGAGTCTTGATAAGTTCTATACAAAAGTGTACAAACATGGTCGCTCGATTCCCGAGGATATTTTAGGCAAGATAGCATTTGCAGTAAGTTTAAATAATTTGTAGTGTGTTCATCAATTTATTCAATAATTTTATAAATTTATTTTTAAATATAATTCACAGGTAGTAAGTGCATTACATTACCTGTACTCACAGTTAAGAGTTATTCACAGGGATGTAAAACCTAGTAATATTTTAATTAATAGAAAAGGAGAGGTAAAGATCTGTGATTTTGGAATATCTGGTTACCTAGTTGATTCAGTTGCAAAAACAATCGATGCTGGATGTAAACCATACATGGCAGTAAGTAAAACTGCATTTAATATTGCTTTTTACTAATTTAATTTTGAAGGCTTTGATTTATGCTTTATTTAATCGTATTTCATTTCTGAATTTTAGCCTGAAAGGATAGACCCAACAGGAAACCCTTCACATTACGACATTAGGTCCGATGTCTGGTCTCTGGGAATTTCTTTACTTGAACTTGCAACAGGAAAATTCCCTTATGAATCGTGGGGTACACCTTTTGAACAGTTAAAACAAGTAGTTAAAGATGAAGCCCCCAAGTTACCACCAAATCAATTTTCTTCAGATTTTGAAGATTTTATTAATAAGTGGTGAGATTTCTTATATTATTTATGTATTTACACATTTCGAGTATTCGTACAAATGCATTATATTCTTAAATATCTTTTTTACAGCTTAATGAAGAATTACACGGCTCGGCCTAATTACAATCAGCTGCTAGAACTTCCTTTTATAACTGATCATGCTGAAAAAGATACAAATGTAGCAGCTTTCGTTGAAGAAGTTTTAGATTTACCAGAAGCAGAGCAGTCTGCGTAGTGAAAATATTTAAAATAGTTCCTTTATGGAATTCCTATATTATTTTTTTTATCTATTAATTATAATTTTGCTAGGATTGCTACTGCCAAATTATTTATCTAGTGTCATTTTCTAATCAGGTATATATGAATATTTTATGACAAGCGCAGCTTGATTTACTAATGTGATCAAAAGAGATTGAGCTAATCAAGTCTTAACTATTATTGTAAAAGAATAAAGTCATTGTTAGTATAAAATTCAAATTTATGTCATATATGTTTATCGTGATTTTTTTTATACATTGTACAATCGTGTAACACCAATGGACTTTCAATAAACAAATAATTGAATCTCTTTGATTTATTTATAATATTTTTCTTTGAATAAATAAAAAATTGATATTTTATTCTATTTTTCACACTCTAAAAAAACTGCGATGATTTTTTAAAGAATGATTATTCTTTGAATTAGACACCAAAAGCATTGGAGGACTTGACTTTTTACTTGTAACATATTTGAAACTAACTGCTTGTGGCATAGTTTTTTGAAGAACTACTTGATATCGTGCACTCATTTCTGGCATTCTGCTATATAAATTATTTTCTGGTTTAAAAGTGCTACGATATTTTTGTTTTGTTTCAATTTCTGGTATTTTATATTTTTTCGATTGAAAAGAAAAAGTTTTTGCATCCGATTTTTTGTTTCTATTTTGTGATGAAACTGATGAAATGGAACTACGATTAGGTGATGCTCTGCAACATTTGATAATGTTACGTAGGGTTTGTAATGAGTTCTTATATTTATTGCGTAAATAAATTTTTTCAATATCCAAATCTTCATTTGACTGGGATCGCTTTATAAATTTCTTCTCCTGAGTTACATTTTTTTTCGTTCTGTTTATGAAACTATTATCAACTTGACATTCTTGATCAAAATATGTTGTTGGATTTTCTTTAAAGCCAGGATTGATATTTTTTTTTAATTCATTCACCTGATTATTACCAATAACTGTGTTTAATTTCATATCATCGAAGCTGGTTGATATTTTTTTATAATTTTTTTTTGAAGGACAAACAATTTTCTTTTTTGGAATATTCTTCTGAATTTCTGGTTTCGGTGTATACTTAACTGATTTCTTATTTAATATACTCCCGCCGATGTCCGGTGTTGGTGAAATCCATTTATTCGTAATGGAGCCTCTGTCACCATCTACTAACAAACTACAAGAATTTTCAGTTTCAGAATAAGCTGATAATGTAGTATCACTTGATGAGTTGGATGCTTTTTCAATTTCTACATGTTTAGATTCCGCTTCTTTTGACTTTTTATTGCCTTTGGCCATTGCAAATATAGATTCTTGCATATTTCTGATAAAGGAAAGTTGTCCCCACATTGGCAGATTTCTTACATTTTGTATAACTTTGGTTTGCATTTCGTCTTCTTCGATACTAATTTGTTTAAGTTCAGTATTATCTGAATATACAGTAAACGTATTAGATTGATCAGAGTTATGAATTAAATTTTTATTTGAGCTATTTTGTAGACTATTTATTGTTTTGTCCATTTTATTTTCTTTTAAAGTTTCATTTTGGTCTTGGGTTTTTGAGTCGGTCCGTTTTTCTTCTGTTAATCCAATGGGTAAAAATGATTGTGTGGTATGTCTTTTAAACAAATAATTATCTTGTAGATTGTAATACGGTTTGTTGTTGTTGTTGAGCAAATTGTGTAAATCCATGGATGAGTAAAAGGTGCTCGGTCCCGATCGTTCTACATTAATATTTAATTCCCAGCCATGATACACTTCTCTGTAGAACTTAAGTAATCTCGTAATTTTATTCACATGATCCAATTTATCTTCTGGGTGTGCTAAGGCCAACGTTCTTAGAGAAAAGTGCAGATCAATCAGATTTTGATCTAGAGTTCTTTCTGCATTGTCGAATTGCGATGCGTTTCTGCAAACGGCTATCAAAATGAAAAGGTAAAGGAAGATTAAAATTTAAGAATTTAATAAATATTTTTAATCTGCACAAAGAGCTTTCAAATTTTAAAAATTATGGATCAATTTTTTGTTTACTAGGTGTAAAATTTTTAATTCACAAAATTAAAAATGATCAATAAAATTATTTAAGTAAATTATTTTCAATACAAGTATGAAAAATTAGAAATAAATTTTTAAACTTTACTAATTTGTTTTAGTTATTTTCATTTTATTTACCTAATTTGCGGCAAATTTCAAAAAAATTTTAAAAACAAAATAAATTGTACCTGAGTTATTCGAAGGTCTCATAGTAAATTTGTTGGAAAGGTCATCCAATTTGTGAATGAAAAATTCGAGTGCTGATTTAAAAAATTTTTCTTCTTTCCGTAAATTTTCATTTTCCATCTTTATTTTCTCAAGGAGTTGTCTTTGCTCAATCACGAATTGTAGAGATTTATCAAGCGATTTTTTTAAATCAGATTTTTCTCTATTTAATCGTTGTATTAATCGATGGGACCTCATATTTGCTAGGAGCAGTCTTTTCGTAATTAATAACTCCTCTTTGTGATATTCTTTATTTCCTTTTTTACAAATAGTTTTTGATTTTTCATTTTTCGGTTGAAGCGTTTTCGCGGTATTCAGTGCATTAAATAAATTTAGTTTTAGTATTTTTAACGTTAAAAATTCAAGTCTTGCATTATGATTTTGGAGTTTTATTTTAAAATGTTCATAATCATTCCAAAGCATCAAGGGGGCGTTCTGAAAAGATGTTTGTAAAGTACATAGATGTAAATATACTTTTTTATAATCATAAATTTAATAATCTACGCTTACTTCAATGAGGTTATTTTTTTTAGGTTCATCTTCATCATGGATTTCTGTAATTTCAACAGTCATTTCGAAAATTTACTATTTTTTTTTTAATATTTAATAAATTATTTATCAACTAAAAATTTACTACGTCCTCATGTTTTATGAATTATTAATTAGAATTTCCAAACAATAAATTTAATTCATTTTTTTAAAAACGCTAAAATGTACCAAAACGTTTAACTGAAACAAATAAAAGCTGCAATGTTTTGATTGTGAATTACGACTAAATTCAATTTGAAAAAAATCAAAACATTTAAAAAATTCGCGATATTTATTTTGCAAAAAGAATCCAAATTTAAAGTCAAAATGGTCAGAAGGGAAAGTAAAAAGGACAACGTCTCCAAAGCGGAAAAGATAATTTTCGATCCACCTGTAAAGCCTCGCTTTTTTCCAGGCGAGGTAGTAAATCGGTTTTATTTGTTGTAAATCACGCATTGGTTATCTCGATTACTAGTAAACCAAAACAAATTTAATCAATTATCACTTGTAATTATAAATTATATTCTCCGAATTTAGGTTGATGAGCGATTAATAAAAGTGGATTTTGAGTGCTACAAAAAACATCGCATCCATTTAGCTACTGGGATCAAACCTAAGATCGACAACAAACCACCTCCGTTCCATGTTGAAACTTATTACGATCAGAATAAATTGAACCTCGATGCGAGAAGGGTTAGAATGAGTTACAAGCAAAACTTGGAGCTTGGAGAGAAAATTAATACGATTTTCAGAGTTGGTGTAAGTGACAAAATATAATCACTAACTGTTTTATTTTTTATTAATAAGGGGGTATGAAATTAAACGTTTGTCTGTTTTTATTAATGAACTTGTGATTAATTTGCCGAAAAATCCCTTTCTAATATTTTTAAATAAGGAAAATCAAATTTTTAACACAGGGAAAAGTGGATTGCTGGAACTTTAAAGACAAAAAATACTGCACCAAACAGAGAGAAATAAAGTACCAAAATAGGCAAATTAGGAACTTCAACCTACAGGTGTATCGAAAGCTAAAAGCTAACTCGCTTAAACCTAGTCAATTCGCTCCGCAAGTGATGGCAAAGGAGTGGAAAAGATTAAAAGCTCTGATAGAATACAAATCAAGGTACTCCACGTCAGTTCAACCAAACTCACTCAAATCACTTATTTAATAAAAAAAATCGAATTCCAGGTTCCCCTGGTTCAAAGAAGTACGCAAATATCCATCCGTCACCGAGTTCGCAACGGCACCTCCAGACAATAAAAGCGTGCGTCGCACAAAGTGCTTTTTCGATCTCGAGCTCACTCACAGCCATACGCCCCTGGGCAGAATAGTATTTCAGCTTTACAACGACTACGTGCCCTTGACTTGCGCTAATTTCGAAGCTTTCTGCCGAGGGCATAACGGTTTATCTTACAAGTAAAGTAGTATTCAGTATTCGACATTTTAGTATTAAAATAAAGTAAAAGAACTTGTATGCATTTCCAAAGAGGAACACCGTTTCATCGCATACTGTCGAACTACTGGTGCCAAGGCGGCGACGTAACCAAATTCAACGGGACGGGTGGTGCCTCGATCTACGAGGAGCCGCTGCCTGACGAGAATTTCACGCTACGTCACACCTGTCCGGGCGTCCTGACGACCTGCAGCGACGATAAGAACTCGGCCGACTCCAAGTTTAACTTGACCTTTCAGCCGCTGAAGACGATGGACGGCAGGAGGGTGGTCTTCGGAAAGGTCATCAAAGGGACCCAGAGCCTGTTCAAAGTGCGTTTATCAAAATATGTATTATTTTATTGTTCGATGCGGGGTGTTGAGGAAATGGATTGAGAGCTTGTTTGTAATTTTAGATCGAAGGATTTGGTACGAAGTTCGGCAATCCGTTGCGCAGGGTGACAGTTTCGAATTGCGGGCTACTGAATGATAATAACTCGTCGAGCACACCGTCTACCGTCAAGAGGAGGAATTCTAAACGGAGCGATAACAAGGATAAAGCGTCCGTTCAGAAAGCTAATGCTGCTGAATGAGATGAGGAAAATGTGATGTAGTATTGTTTTAATTTGGCATTGTTTGGAATTAAAAATTATGGTGGACTGTGTAAATAAGGATGTATATATAGTAAAGATCTAGGTTAAATTGGTAATTCATTGATAGATACTCTGCAACGATTCTTGGAAGTTTCGTTAGTATAATCTCCTGTTACCTATAATTAATAAATAAGGAAGGCCGCAGCAAACTTTAAAAACCTTATTTTTATTTAATAAATGTTTATAAAAATTAAGTAAAATAGTATTCCCAGTATGTAGAAATGATTATGTACTCATTATTTTTTAATAAAAAAAAATTGATTTGGTCGCAATCCCCACCCTTATAGAGTCATTCGAAAATCCGCGCCGGCTCGAGAAGCGTCAAAGTTCAGTTCGCAGCTGTGTCTTGCGCACGTCGACTGACATTGGCTGCTTGGCTCACCCCACCCCTGCGGGTCTATAAAATGCTAGTGCCAGCTACCTCTGTTTGGTAGTCTTCCGTGGCCGACGGAGCCCGGGGGAAACGAGCCAGCCACACGGCCAGTCAAAGATGGCGGAGACGCTGGCCGTGCAGCTCGCTCGTCTGTCGTATTTTTCCAGCGCGTCGCGCGGCCAAAGGTATACCTGAAAAGCCTGTGACTATGTTATAATGATAATGCTGTGCAAGATCGACCGGACTAAGGACTAAGCTGCTTCGTGCTCCTAGCGAGCACAGGTGAGTGTCCCGCCCGAGAGTTGCTGCAGTTGTACTTTACTGCTTGTACAAGAGCGCGTGCACACGCATACACATCACAGCCGATTTTGCCGCGCGGGCATGTGCCGAGTTTTGCGAGAGGGAATATGACTACCCTGCTTTCTAGCCGGCGCCTGCTTCTTTCCTCTCTCTCTCTCTCTCTCTCGGTTTTTGCGTTGCTGGGCTGGATGCTGCTGGCTTGCTCGTGCTGGTCTGGATGAGTCGTTGCTTTCGTCAATGCTGATGAACAAGGTGATTGTATACTTGGTCCTTGGCTTGACTGTATACCTGTACGTGCTTTGGAGCAGTGCATGATCTTTGTGTGCCCATGAGTGTGCAGTGGGTTTGTGATCGTGTTGAGGGGTCGAGGAACTGAATGTAAATATTGTGCTTTTATCCTGTGCTAAAGAACCCTCTCTCGCTGCTCCAGTATATGCTTATTTGTAGCTTTTTATGTCAAGCTTTTAGTGGGAGTTCTGCTCGGGTGCATGTAGTAGATTGTTACATTGACATCATTTGTTTGGGCCAAGATACTGCTATCAAAAGAAATTAATCAAGATTGATGTTGTTAGGTTGTTACTGCTTCTAGTTTTGTTCATTAAAAATTTATATTTTATGTTAATTCATCTCATGTTATATTGGGGAAAAAATATATCAAAAACTTCGTATTGCAGAAGTAGATTTTCTGATGCTTAAGATTACTGAGATACAGATTTCTCAATCTGTATATTGTAATAAAGATCTTGTTGCTTTCAATACCAGTGCTTATAATTGAATTCATATATTTTTACAGGCAACATTGTCAAAATGACCACCGAATATTCAAGAAATGTTTTAAAATTGGTGGTAGCTCAAATATGTCAGACCATCGGTTGGCATTCTATCAATTCCACACCGCTGGAATTTATGGTTGATCTTATGCAGGAATATATTTTACAACTTTCAAAAATTACTCAACAATATGCCCAAGTTTGTAAGTGTCTTTACAAAATAGTATATATAATTAAATTCAGAGCTCAAAATATTCAAAATTTAGAAATATTAGATTTTAAAATTACAACTCTTATTATTACAAATTTGGAAGTTAAAATATAAATTTAAGTTATAATCAATTTACTTAAAATTTAGTACATTAATATTTAATTGAAAAATAATCAATATTTCTGTAGTTCATTCACTAAAATTAAATTAAAAAATAAAGCAAAAGGACTTCCTGCAATTTCACTTTTCATTTTTATTTTTCACTTCTGATGCATGAAACTCATGAATTTTTTAATTTCATATTCGTATATGTTACTAAATTATGTTTTAAAAATTTCATATTATTAGATGCTAGTTTAATAGTACACTTTAAAATCAAGCATTGGCTTTAAATTTAAATAGTTTAAATCTATCATTTCAAAATTTTGTATATTCTGAAACACAAACTTTTACACCTCTTAATGTTTAATGATTTTGTTTGTAGTAGGAAGATGTGAAGCCAATTTAGATGACTTAGGCTTAGCTTTTCGGCACATGAATATTGACTTGCAAGAATTAGCAGAGTATGTTAAAAATGTTGATGCTGTACCCTGTGCTATTCATGTACCAAAATTACCTATCCGCAGAGAAAGTCATCTTAATTTTTTAAAGCCAGGTAGTCGAGAAGTAATCACTCGACCAGTACATGTTCATGAACACCTACCTGCTATGTATCCTGGTAGTGAAGGTAATAATTTAACTACATCAACAAAATATTATTTTTTGGAAATTTTCATTTTTAAACCTAATAAGTATTTTCTTATTTTCATAGAAGAATATCAATCAGAAACTGGAGAAACTGAAGTAGTAAATACAGCAACAGTGAGTGAACCTACAAATGTTTCTGAAGATGACACTATTGAGATTAATAATGCAGTTACCGCGAATGGAGTTCAAAGTGATGAAAATGCAAATAAAGCAGCACAAGCTCAGGCTGTATTCAAGCGACCAGGGGATCCCATTTCTTTTGATGGGTCTGTAGTGAAACGTGTAAAAATAACTGAAGAGGGTCGTCCCCTTCGCGAGATACATAGTGTGATAATGACAACTTCTGGTTTTCTATCTACTGCACGAGAAGGAAAACTTCCAGAAGCAAGGACTCCACAGCAACCACGTGCAGAAACTCCTCCACCTCCTCCAACTTATCCTATGGTTCCACCTGAGGTCAAAGTTGAAAAGAAATTGAAGAAAATTCCTAAAAAGACCGTTTCAGAAGACGTCAAACCAGAAAATAAAGAAAACAAAAAGAAGAAAATTCCTAAGGATACACTGTTTCAACCAGATCAAATTAAGGAGGTTAAAGTTAAAAAATTGGCTGGAATGAAAGAACTAGCCAAATTGAAAGCTCTTAAACCTGGCAGCAAAGCATCTAGTCCAAACTCAGCAGGGCCTTCTAATGCTATTGGTAAAATACAAGGTAAATTAATCTATAGTTTTATGAAAGAAAGTAAATTACAAATTATCTTTTTTTTCTCATTAAATTATTAATTAAAGGTTTTAAAATAGGTAAAATACCTGGTGGTAGTCCAAAGCATGCAAAAAATCCAGGCTCTGCGGTTAAAGTGAAAACTGAAAAGTTAGTTGATCCTGTACAAAACGCCGGAAATCCTTTGTTGGTTGATTGCAAGGAAGAGCCCATTGACAAACTACCTATCGAACCTGATAAGCAGAAGCTTAATATTTTCAAGAAGATTTCCTCCAAGCCTAAAGAGGACAAAGATAAAGACTTATTGGACTCGCAACATAAATTAAAAGAGTTCGGTTCTCGCGAAAATTCGCCGAGCTTAACTTCTGAGGAAACTGAAAGATTTATCAAGCAAGAGGATAAAAAACCGATTGCACCCAGTCCATTAGTGAATAATAATATAGTGCGAACGCCAGGGGTAGACGATAGTGTAACAGACATGATGAGCCCAGGCTCCGATGTTTACATATTCGATGACATGTCGCCGCCTGGAACGCCGAGCACGCCGAAGACACCAGAGCTCAGCATGCCTAATGTGCCGCCAGAACAAAAAAAGAGGAAGAGGGAAAAGACTGGCAAGAAGAAGGAACCAAAGCTGAAATCTCCCAGAAATTCTATTAATCCAAAGAAGGTATTTTTTCTTATTATTTTTTCAGCTATCAATTGCAAAAGTTAAATAGCGATTTGTTTGGATAATAATATCTTTTATTATGTTATTAAATAATTAATTTGTTTTTTAGTCACGGTTATCGAACGACTCAGCCGAGCTGAACGTACTGGATCGACCGAAGACGCCGCAGGCTCCGGAGCAGCCTACGCCACCGATCCGCGATCCAGCATTGCCTCCTACGTTACCCTTTCCCTTCTTCCCGCCGTTCCCGGCAGCACCGGGACTTATACCACGGCCAATGTTCCCGCTACCAATGCACAAGGGTATACCGGGCATGGGGGTACCGCCGAATCCAGTAATGCCTGGTATGTTGCGACAGCGCTTCTTCAGGCCGAAGCTCGATATCAACAGGCCACTGGTTCCACCCTCATTCATCGGTGATGTAGGCTTTCAACCTCCAGCGCCGCCTGCCTTTCCTCTTAAACAGCAACCCCTGCCGCCACAGCAGCCTATGGATATTGTTATTAAACCACCCAAGATGGTCAAAAATCCTGAGGAAATGTTACCGCCAAAATCTGCAGCGGGCACTTTTCTCATGCCGGAGGTGTTGGCTCCGCCGCCGGCAATAATCAATACCGCGTCTATTCCGGCGCCACTTGTGCCTCCGACGATATCGCCCGTGATTCCCGCACCTCTACTCCCACCCAATTCGTCCTTAACGAAGCCCTTCAAGCCCGAGAAAGCAGAAAAATCTGAGAAGGTAAATACTTTTTACGCGATCGATTGTTTGCTCCGTTTATTTACGTATATAAATTAATACTTAAATGAAATGTACGCGTTTTAAAATTAAATTCCTCTTATAAGTTCGATGTGCTTAGAAAAAAAAAATAAAAAAAAGAAACAATTGTTAATAATTTAAAAAATGTAAAAAAAAGATTCTCTATCTAATAATATTTTCTATCTAATTTTTTTAGATTTATTTATATCGTAGTTAAAATATTTATTTAACTTCATTCATAATGTCATTAAAAATAATTCTTTTTTCATATATTGAAAAAAGTGTATGCTAAAAATCAGGATAAAATATTTGTTTTTATATGATAGATCGTAATTATTGAAAGTATCTGTGATGTATTAACTTTTTATTTATACACTTTATATTGCAGAAATCAAAAGAACATAAAAAGGAGAAGAAAGACAAATTGAAAAAGAAGAAAGAAAAGAAAGAAAAACACAAGGACAAAGGGGAAAAGATTAAAGAGAAGAAAGATAAAAGCGAGAAGAAGGAGAAATTGGAAAAAATAAAAGAAAAGAAGGAAAAGAAAGAAAAGCGAAAAGAAAAAGAAGCAATCAAAAAATTAGTAAGTAATTTTTTTTATCTTTTTTGTTTTATATATTATAAAATTGCCGTATATTATTTTTCAAATTTGCTTAAAAATTTATTTTAACTATATTTTCAGAAGGAAGAGAAAATTATCGAAAGTGTTCCGAAGATTACTCTGAAATTAGGACCAGCTGGAGGCTCGCCGCGACCGCCCACACCTGATAGTGCCTTAATGAAGAAAATGTATGATCAATTAAGCAATTTTTTAAACTTATATTGAATCAATTTTTAATTATTGTTGTAAATATTATTTTTATCGATAATTTTATTAAATTATTAATTTTATTAAATTTCATTACAGTACGATAAAACCACCGAAGAAACCAGAGGATGAGGTGAAACGAGAACCAACGCCGGAGCTGGCAAGGATTTCGGCCTTGGTGACGCGGCCACCTAAACAGAAGTCGACAAGTAAGAAAGCGGAGCAGTCCCTCTTAGAGGCGTACAACGCTCTGCCCTCGGAAGCTTCTCTCTCTAGCGCGTCACTTGTTCCTCCCCTAAAGGCCAAGAAGCCTGTCTTTAAGACCTTGCCCCGTAAACCACCCTCACCTGTACCCTTCAACACTTCCTTCCTCTCGAATTCCTACGAATCGCAGGAGAGTACACAGTACTGTTTTACGGTAAGTTTTTCCTACGCGATGTATTTGGTTGTGAATTGCCAATGGAACTTTGTCATATGATTTTTTAAACGAGACTCATTCCTTAAAGATACTCTACTTACCGGTACCCTTGTCTAACTTAATCAAAAGAATTACAGTTAAGCTTTTTCTTTCAATAATTTGTGAACAGGGGAGTTATTTAAGTAAGTTAGTCGTTAAAATTTTATCGCTTTAAATGAGTTTTTTGACGACCTTTACAATTTGGGGCATTGAATGTACATACATACGTTAAATTTAAATGTATGAGTTTAATATATAATAATAAAATTAGACAGGGATAACGCGGAAAAGGACTACTTAAAATAAATTAATTTTTTTCCACATACAAATAATTCAATCACGGGTTTAAAATTTAAGTATAAAAGGAATGAAATTTTACTAGTTTGAAAAATGTTATTTTTTTTACTTTTTTTTAACATAACAATGAGTAACTAAAACATTAAATTTTAATGCAAAAGAAAAGTAAATTTTGCCTTCACTTTACATTATGAAGTTGCGTGCATAAGTACTCAAATTATTATTAATTAAAAACATCTTCAAAGGTACTTCTACAAAAGTTAGATTTGATATTTCAATCAATTTTACTTATTAATTTATTTAATATTTAAAACATATATATTTAAGAATATATGAATTTATGTTCCATTGGGCATATTCACATTAGCGACTCAGCCCGAGCCATCAAAAGAAGAAACCATGGATTCAGAAAAAGCAGAAAATAGACAAAAGTTATCCTTTTCCATATTCCAATTTTCATCCCATGCTCACTGTTTTTCTATCATTGTAACTTCTGATCTGTTCTTGTCTCTTTGTTTTTTTTCGATTTTTTTTTAATTTCTTCGCAACCTTTTTACAAGGTGATGGTTTAGTTGTTGTCTCTATCGTTGGTCGATGCTTTCTTCATATTTTTTAGGTTCACCGGTTCATAGTTTATATCACATTTTTATGCTATTCACTTCACAATTTGCCGCATCATAATTTACTTGTTTTTAAGTTTTCAAAATTATTAAAGTACGTTTTGCAAACATTTCGTTTCAATGAAATGTATTATTTCAAATAACTTAAAAATACTTAATGACAAAAATTACTTAAAAGTAAAAGATTAATCACATACAAATACAAGATTAAATAAATAGATAAGTTGTTTAAAAATTATAAATTTAATTTGACTAATTAATTTTGCCCGAAAAACCAAATAATGCTGTAATATTTTGCTTGGTATTGTTGAAAGCTAGATCTTTTTCATATTTTTCTTATGCTAATAGCGTGTTTGAGTGTAGTATTTTCTTTAATTAATTGTTACTTCAATTACTTTTCAAATGCACGGTAGTTTCAGAGCTTTATTTTCAAATAAACAGCTTTACTTGCTAAATTTTTATAGCACCTTTGATAAAAATGTAAATATAAGTTTGTGGTTTTTGATAGTTTAATTTTTATATTAATTTTTAAAAATAAAAAAATATTGAATAGAAATTTTAGTTTGAATAAATTTTTTTGATTTTAAATTTATTAATTTTTTTTTTTCATTTTGAAAATCTTTATAAGCAGTAATTTGATTTCATAATATATTTCTTTCTTTGTTTTTGATAAGTATAAAAAATTTTCATGATTCATTTACTTGGAAAATTTAAGATTGTGGCTCTATCATACAGAATTAATTTCTATAGATAGTTATTAGTTTATATAAAAATTATAAATGTTTATATTTTTGTAAATATCAAAGAGTTGTCAAATTAAGAAAACAATGACTACATTTTGGTAGTGTGTTGTCTAGTCATATACATAGAATATGCATGTAGGTAAATTCAGTTAGATTGCACGATTAGTTTAATTTTAATGAGTATCTAGACAATATAAGAATCGTCAGAATTATAACCATCACTTTTGGTGGCACAGAGGCAAAAGCGGACGCTGTTCCTAAAAAAGAAGCTACTAAGGAAGATAAAGAGAATGGCGGCAACGCATTGACTGCAAAGCCAACTGTCACTGTGGTGAGTAAATAGAGTTTTACAGTCACAGAAAAACTCTTTATTCTGACGTTTACGTCTACCATATGACTGCCTAAAAAAATGCAAAGCTGAACATCAAGGATGTACATAATAGACATAGTTTCAGGAATTTTTTCGCTCACGGTTCATGTTGTTCTTACTCATTCGTTAGTCTTGTTCAATTGTATGTATCATCAGGAATTAAAATATTTCAATTGTTGATTATTTATATTAAGTATATTTATAAATTCGATTCAGTGCATTAGTTTAGCAAATAAGCTTAAGGATAGTTTGCATTCAGTCTTGATGTAGATATCTTTTTCAGAGATCAAAAAGGGAAGAGACAAGTTGATCCACCTTCAAATATCATTATTTATATTCATTTGCAAAATTTTGTCCATTCATAAAATCATTTTATCTTCACATACCAAAAGCTATACAAAATATTAAAAAAACTTTTGTCACATGTCAGAGAAAACCATGATTTCTTCTGAGATAGGTTGAGCTGAAATGTATTTACTTTGTAAAAAAATTGTATTCTATAATGCTATGAGTCTTTCAGGATCCAAATGGACGTAAAGTATGGATTTGTCCAGCATGTGGTAAACAAGATGATGGATCTCCTATGATAGGATGCGATGACTGTGATGCGTGGTATCATTGGTAAGAAATATTTTATTGCTAAGCTTACATCTCTAAAAATATTGTAGTTCTATACTTAATTCTAAATTTATTTCTAGGGTATGTGTTGGTATACAAGTGGCTCCAGCTGATAACGAGGATTGGTATTGTCGCTTATGTATAGCTAAAAAACAAGAACAGTATCATGATAAGAAGAAAAAGAAGCGCAAGAAAAAGGTGAAAGTAACTGCCTAGTACAAGTTGACCGGGTCTGGTGTGAGACCCGGTTTGTCTCCTCAAGCATTGGCGGCGAAATTCAAATCGAAAAATTTCAGTAAAATCGATAAAATTAATAAAATCGGCAAGACTGTAAAGAATAAGAAATTAGTAAAAAAAGAATTGAAAGGGTTCACCAAAAAACTCAGTCAGGGTTTACCTAAAGAGAAGAAAGGCATATTGAAGGCACCGGGGCTCGTTAAAGACAAAAAGTGCAAAGAATTAACGACCGAGTAAAGAATTATCGTTTTTTTTTGTGATGGTTTATGAACGTGTAAACAATAGTAGTTAAATTCTGTAATTATGAAGAGAAGAATGAAAAAGTTGTACATATTAATTATATGCGAAAGTTGCGGATTGCAAAGTTTAACCATGCAAGGTTTTGCATCAATTATGTAATTATGTAAGAATGATATAATTAGTTGTATAGAAAAACAATGTAATAGGATTATCCTGTATTTCATAATTTAGTTTTTATTATTTAGATTTTGTATAAGTTTGCAGAATGGGAAATTCTACACTATATGTATATATATGGATTTTGTATGTGCAGATATAAACCGGCAAAACTAATTTTTGCAAGAATCTGTTTTAATTATTGTTGCAAAGATGTATATTAAATCAATGATTTCTTTACCTGCACGGCACTCACTTGGAGTATAACAAATCTCATGCATGAATAAATACTTAAATTCTATGACATTTATATCTAGAGATCATAGCATTCAAATTGTTTGAAATGTAAAAGAATGTAAATCTTAAAGCTGTTATTAGAAAAGTTAATTAGTTAATTGTAGTGAAAAAAATCTTATTTATAATAATAATTTGCTTTTATTTATTAAATATTTGTATATATAACTATTTCTATTACAAAATCATTGAATTTGATTAGCTTTTGTCTCTTGATAAAACTGATCATGTACCAGAAAATATTTTAGTAAATGAATCATTGTCATTGAAGAATAATAAATTACAACTTAAAACTTTTTCAGTATTTTTTTAATAACATTTATCATCAAAATATTGCAAAAATAAATTTTTGCAACTGTAATAAAAAAATTTACATACTTAATTTTGGTTGTAGTTTTACATTTACATATTTCACATTGATTATTAAATATCAGTAATAAAAATCACATTTCATACTTGCTATCAAATTTCACATTTACTGAGAAAATAGAATCATTATAAATTTTACAAATTTCATGATTATGTTCACTATTGTTTATTTGAAATCAACCTAATATAAGTCTTAGAAATATACTATAGAAAAAATCGTGGAAGTTCCTTTTTTATTTAATTTATAAGGAAATGAGCGACATTATCTCATAAAATGAATTCTCAAATTAATGCTTCTTGATATTTCAAATAGTAAAAACTATAAATTGTTAGCTAATTATTAGATTTTTCATGATGATGAATTTAATGCTAAATTATTCACTTATTGTAAGTGAAATATAATTTGATATAAACAAAATAGAACAAAATAAAAAGTTACATAAATATAGGAAGTTGAAAATTCATTTTTGAAATAGTATTGCATAAAGGAAAAAAGTTTTATGTACATGCATATAGTTTTTTAATTGTAAATGACAATTAAAATTTTCTTATAAACTTTAATTCACTTTTTTCCTTTCTTTCCTTAATTCAAAACAAATAATTTCAACACATATCTATTTTGTTGTTTTTGGATGTTGGTGTTGAGTTTAAGCCAGCTGTGTCACCCGATTCAAGTTGTTTAAGTAAACGGAACAAGGCAGCTGCTTCTCTTATTCGACTGAATTCTATACAAAAAGCTTGAACTTCTATGAAAAGTTCTTGAACATTAATTATTTTATTTCTAATCAATGATTGAAGAAAAACGCATACTAATCGCACCAATCGATTTTGCATGTAACGATCCTTAATTGTTTCACAAGTTGATATACAATTGCTAATATAAAGATGAACGAATTCTGTAGGCAGATCTACCGTTGTAGTCAGTCTATTAACAACTTCCATAGAGTGTAGTGACATTTCCATATTAACAAGCACGCTGAAATACTCTGTTATTTGGCTAGATTGCATCAATTTTAAAAGTACTTCAATAGCAATCAGTGGATTATTCTCAACAAGATCAGGCAGTTTTCCAGGAGTTAATCCTATGTGGTATACAAGCTTTGGATCCTTGTGCAATTCTGTAACTAGATGCTGTTGTTGTTGCAATGTTAAGACACTCTTAAAAGCTCGGCCCATAAGTCTCCTTGCTTCTGCTCCAGCACAATTTGATACACACATACTTGTGTCATATTCGAGTTTAAATTGACTTGGTTCTGACATATTCATCCATGGTACTTCGTCAAGTGTAGATCGATGAATTGGTGGAGCTGGCCTTAAAAATTCTGGTTGATAACTTTTAGCATATGCTGGTGGATCTCCTATAACAAGAGTCTCCAAAATATTTTTACTTATGTTTTTTACAACATCAGCATCATTTGTAACCCCTATTTTAGGTCGTTCAGCAGTATCAGATAAGATGACTGGATTACCACATTTTTCAATTGCAGGAAGTTCAGATCGACGTTCAACCAATTGCAATTGTAATTCAGTAGAATCACAAGGTGGTGGACTAGGAAGAGGATAAAGCTCTTGAATTATTTTTCTAGGAGTCTTTTTGATCATTTCTTTATAATTGTATCCCATTAAACTGGCTATTAAATACTTTTCACAACGAGATAGAACAGGGATGTGTCCAGAAAAATGAGTTTTTTCAACATTTTCACCAGGGGTTTTTAAAATTTGTACAAAGACCTAAAATGTAAAATTATGTTTATAAAAAGAATTAATTTTAAATTTAAGTAATAAATTTTTATTTTAGAAAAATTAAATGTTTAATAAATTTATATTCCTAATTTTTTCCTTTTTAATACAACAAGGAGTTTTCCAATAAGAAAAAAAATAGACTCAGCGCAACACTAATAATAAGTGGCATAAATAGTTCTATTCACTTCTGTCTGTTGAGAGTGATTCTACAAAATAGTCTGCTCCATTTAATATAAATAATAAATACAGTGTTTTACAGTGAGCGAGTTGCAGATTTCAAAATATATCTGCAACTGTATATGATCAGTTAGTGTTACTTAGAGTCTATCTGTATACTTTTTTCTGTTGGAAAGCTCTCCTTATTCTGTTATTCCATGGAAAATTGAAATCCTGAAAATAAACATACCGGTGCAAATGGTGTAGATGCCAAGGGCTCGCCTTTGTACAGATCAAAAAGCATGGCCACTGCAATTATCCTCTGCAATTCTTTTGATAATAAATCTACATGTTGTAGTAGAAGAAGTAACGTCATTCCAACTTTAAAACGCTCTTCTCTGGGAAAGGTTAAATGTAATTGGTTCGATAAATTTTCCAGAGTTGTGCTTGCATTCTCCTCATCTAGCAAGTCTAGTAACTTGGTTAAGTCTTTTGCGGACAGTGACATTATAGATAATAGATTCACTATATTAATAGCCTTATAAATAATTATGATCTCAAAAAAAATCGCATAAAGTTTATACTAAATGTTCAGTGCTGTAAAATAAATTCTTTTTTTATAACTTGAAAAATGAGTAAATAATTTTCATAATTTTTTTAAAAATTTTACATACTGCGTTTGCTTTTGGCATCTTAAATACAAAAATTTCATTTTCAAATGCATTACTTTCACTGGTTATATTTTGATTTTTCCAAAACGGAGCTCAATAATCACTGTGTACCGAACGCATCATGAACAAACATGCCGCTAAAGTTGACGCCCGACACAAAACAGCTGATGTAAAATAAGAGAGGTTATGATGCGGTTAATTAGAAAAAGAGGCGCATGCGCGTACAAACTCGTAAATTGCTTTAAAAAATTTTCTAAGATTAATCGTTATAGTTATAATGTTTTCAGATTTAAACTATAGAAAAAGAATGTAATTTAATATTACTTAAAAACAATAAAGATATCACTGTTAATAAACATAAAGCAAATCGAACAAAGACAGATCTTACTAAAATTCATCATTACTCGCAAATAATATAGATGACAAATACAAAAACAATAGATAAATTTCGATTTTTACAATCGCATTGAGCAGTTGCATTTACCTTTCAAACAATCAAGGAAAAAAACATTAAATTACCACACATAACGCATGCGCACGCAATACACGTGCGTTTAAATACTGTAGGCCATAATCGGGGACTTTCAGTAGGTTGGCTCGCGTCCGAGCGGCCAAGGCGGAGCTTAGAGTAATTTTTTTGTATTTTGCATGGTTTTTGCTGATTTTATTGTTGCTATTTAACAATGCGCGAGGCAGCGCGTGTGACACGCGCGTTGCGAACTTTTACGGATTTGGATCAGCAGGATGATTGTCCGCAATTTAGTAATAATTTGAATGCTAAGAGGCAGGAGGAGTCAGAGAAAGTCAAGAGGTAATTCCCGGTTTAAGGTTAATTTAGTTTCGCCAAATGTTGCAATTTTATGTTGTATTATTGTTTGATTATTGTAATAGCGTGCAAGTTTTGGTAAAACTTGGGATTCTCCTTGTTTTTCTTTTCAATTATTGAGTATAAGGTTGAATTCGATGGGACCAAAAAAGTGTTTGTCAGTTGTGCTAAATACCTGTTGTTTGGTGAATTATTAACTATTGTGATTGAAATAATTGAATTCAATATATTTTATTCTTTAACGTATAAAAAGTAAATTGATCTTTTACCACTAAAAATTGAACATAATCATAATAAAATTCACTGATTGCAAATAAATAATTCAATAATTTTTAACAGCGTTTGTAATTTTTATATAATTTGATTGCAATTAATTAATCAAATTTTTCTTTTCTCAATTGAAACTTATATAATATTTACTTTTTATATATATTATTTTTAACATACAATATAATTTTTTGTTTTTTAATAGTATCTTGAATTGGAATGATATTTGTAAGGAATTACCAAAAGATGTTGTTGTCTTACTCAACAAAGAACATCATTTAATATCCCAGATTTGTGGTAATTATTTTTAATTTTTCAATTTATTACTTTTTATTAAATGTGTTTTCTTATTTTTCAATATTTTTTTAGAGGGTCAGCCTTTAGAGATGATCAATGACTTAGCTCTATATGTATTGCGATTACTAATTGAAGAAAAAATTGTAAGTCAGAAAACTATGATGGAAATAAAACAGTTACTAGGAACAACTGATCAAAAGTCATTAGCAGATATAGTACATATAGTATCAGAAATACGACAAAAAATATCAGAAGAACATTTAAATTTAATTTTAAATCGGGGTGAAAATGATGAGGAATTAGATCGTAGGAAAGAGTTTGGTAATAAAATTCCATACTGTCATGCAGAAGTTCCATGGCCTCAAACTGACATGCTGCGAGATATGAGTGTAAAAAACATGAATAATATAACGGATAAATTTGAAGAACTTTTAAGGATATCACAAGTTGAAAGCACAACAAGGAAACCTGTTAGTATTCAAATTTATTTATTTATTTAATTTCTAATATAGATTTTAAGCTCTGAATTACTAAAATGTTATTGAGTATTGAATAGAGAGTATTTTAGTATCTTAATATTTTTATATTAAAAGAAAATTGAAAATTATCAATTTAATGTTTATTTTAGTTTGACAAGCAGCATTTCAATAGAGGTTTGAAAACTTCATTTGAAAAATATAGAGCAGTTATGTCTTATGATGAATTTGTAGATGCTGTAATGAATAAACTAAAAGCACCAGAAACTGTAGCCCAAAGTGAACTATTTGATTTTTTAGGATGTGATAATCTAGAATTCATTGAATATATCATTGAAAATCGTAAACAGGTATTAGGTTGGCATAGCAATCAAAAGTTATCAAAAACTTTTTCTGGTAAGTTGTAAAGTTGTAATTACTAAAATAATTTCTGTTAGAAAATTATATTAAATATAACATTGTACTATGCTTATTATTTGGTCAATGTTGCAGTTATGGAAAAACAACCACAAATAGCTTCTCAAGTTATTGTTCAATCAGAAAAAGAAAAGCAATTATTAAAAGCTGTTCGTAAAGAAGAAAAGAAACTGCAGAAAGTAGCTAATAAATTTGATGGTGGCAAGGGTATAGATGACGATGATGACAATGAGATTTTTGATCCAGTAGAATTACGGTTAAAAAGGCAAGAAGCCCTAACAGCAAGGGCTGAACCATTATTTAAAAAAAATAGAGTACTTGCACCATCAACAGCCAAAGAAAACTATCCATTTGTCTTTGATTCTAAAATAACTGCAAGAGCTTCAGCAGGTAAAAATTTATTATTATGGAAAATAAAATATTACAATTTTTTAAATACATTAAATTTTACAGTTTATTTTTTGTCATATACAAATTAAATTATTGTTTGTAGGATTTGTGTCTGGACAAAGAATTATCTTACCTGAAAATGTTAAAAGAACTGATACACAACTTTGTGAACAAGTAGACATTCCTGTTCCAACTATAGAAGATTTAACAGTTGGAAATAATCGTGTTTTAGTATCATCTTTAGATGAAGTTAGTATGCATTTAGAGTGTAAGCCTAAAACTGTAATATATACCATTTATTGATGTTTTATAAATATTTTAGATAGGTCAAATGGCTTTTAAAGGTGTAGAATCTTTAAACAGGATTCAAAGTATAGTTTTTGATGCAGCATATCATACTAATGAAAACTTACTTATTTGTGCGCCAACTGGCGCCGGTAAAACTAACGTTGCGTTATTAACGATAGTGCATCAAATAAAGTTACACATAGATAGCGGTATTTTGAAAACTAATGAATTCAAAATAGTATATATTGCTCCAATGAAAGCTTTAGCAGCAGAAATGACTGCTAATTTTAGCAAAAGGCAAACATTTTACAATAACTTAAACAAAATATTGTAAAATTATTTGAATATTTTTTTGTATTTTTTTATTCAGGCTGGGAACTTTAGGGATCGCCGTTAGAGAGCTAACAGGTGATATGCAGTTAACAAAGACTGAAATACAGCAAACGCAAATGATAGTTACAACCCCAGAAAAATGGGATGTTGTTACTCGAAAGGGCACAGGAGATGTTGCGTTGACAAGAATAGTAAGACTGCTCATCATTGATGAAGTGCATTTACTTCATGGAGATCGTGGACCCGTAGTAGAAGCTCTTGTTGCGCGTACTCTTAGACAGGTAAGTCATTGATTTTAGATCTAGTAATACATTATAATGCAATGTGCTTATTATCTACATTATTAATGTTGTGTATTGCGATAGTGATATGTCCATTTAATGCTAATAACACTTATTAGTGTACGTAATATACGCTAATAAACTTTTAATTCATTAAAATAATAATATATTTCATTAGGTCGAATCTTCTCAAAGTATGATTAGAATTGTCGGCCTTTCTGCAACTTTGCCAAATTATGTTGACGTTGCAAGATTTTTAAGAGTCAATCCATATAAAGGGCTATTTTATTTTGATCACCGCTTCCGTCCAGTACCCTTAAGTCAAACATTCATCGGCGTTAAAGCTATCAAGCCGATGCAGCAAATGAGCGATATGGATCTTGTTTGCTATAACCAAGTAGTCGATATGGTTCGCAAAGGACATCAGGTTGATGAAACTTATATAAATTTAATTATTCTAAATCTTCTGTGAAATTGTATCTGTGAATCCTACTTTATATTTTATATTTTCAAAGGTCATGGTTTTTGTCCACGCTCGAAATGCAACCATTAGAACAGCGAATGTTCTAAAAGAGATGTCCATTCAAAACGGTACTCATAAACTGTTCCTTTCTGAAGAAGGCTCTGCTAAATTAGCTCAGAAAACTTTTAATAGATCTCCTAATAAATATTTATCTGAATTATTTGAACATGGTTTATCTGTACATCATGCTGGCATGCTGCGTACTGATAGGTATAATAAAATATAAAATTTTTTTATTTAAAAAAATGTTCCATTATATTACTGATTTATAATAATTCACGACGTGAATTAATTTTTAGAAATTTAGTTGAAAAGTATTTTGCTGACGGACTCATTAAAGTACTTGTTTGTACTTCAACACTTGCTTGGGGTGTAAATTTACCGGCACATGCTGTTATCATTCGTGTAAGAATTTATTTTCATTTAGACTTTTACTTATATCTTATATGCATCTTATATACATTAAATGTCATGTATTTTTGTAGGGTACTGAAATTTACGATTCAAAGCATGGTTCCTTTATAAATTTGGGTATTCTCGATGTTTTGCAAATTTTCGGTCGAGCCGGTAGACCGCAATTCGATACTTCCGGGCATGCTGTTATTATAACGTCGCATGACAAACTATCTCATTATTTATCTCTTCTCACGAATCAGTTCCCTATTGAGAGTAGTTTTATCACCTACCTTGCTGACAACTTAAATGCAGAGGTATTTTTTATAATATAATCTTTAAATTATTGTAAGAATTCGTTCATATAAGTTTAATTATCACAAACAGGTAGTTTTGGGTACGATATCAAATGTAGAAGAAGCTGTGGAATGGCTGAGCTATACTTATCTTTTTGTAAGAATGAGACTTAATCATCTCGCTTATGGTATAGAATATCAAACCATTGTTGAAGATCCTAATTTAGAAGGTAAACGTAAGGAGTTGATTCATGCTTCAGCAATGGCTCTTGATAAAGCAAGAATGATTCGTTATAATACAAGTACTGGAGACTTAAATGCAACTGGTTAGTTTGTAAACAGATTATATTTATTTTTATTGCAGTTAAGTTACAAAAATAGACAATGACTAAAAAATTGTTTAATCTCTAGATTTGGGAAGAACGGCCAGTCATTTCTATTTGAAATATGATACGATTGAAATTTTCAATGAGTTAATGAAGCCGATTATGACTGAGGCTGATATTTTGGGCATGATATCTCGATCTCAGGAGTTCGAGCAACTTAAAGTCAGAGAAGACGAAATGGACGAGTTAGATAATTTGCAAGCTGATTATTGTGAAGTTATTCCACAAGGCGGAAAAGAGAATATTCACGGAAAAGTTAATATTTTAATTCAAACTTACCTTTCAAAAGGAAGAATACAGTCATTTTCTTTATTGTCAGATCAAGCATATATTACACAGGTAAAGAATTTGACTATTATAATTTTTTTAATTTATTTATAAATGTATATTTGTAGCTTTCGATAAACCGACTTCAGTTATTTTTTTAAAATTGCGTCTTTTTTATCAAATTTAACTTATTTTAACGCTTTTTCCCGAAAATATAAAAAGTTATTTAAAATTAAATAGAGAACTGGAAATAACGTAGGTCTTAGAGTAACATTAATATTTTTTGTACGGCAGTTTGAAAGGTAGTTCATAAAATATTACATAAGCACAATAATTTGCATGAGATCTTGTGTATCTATTCAAACATTGAAAAAGGAATTTCTTGAAAATACGGAAAAATGACTTTTGTTGGGAAACCATAAGATATAACAATAAATTATTTTATTAAAATTCTTCAATGATTATTTTTGATTTGATTATTAAATTGAATTAATATTGTATTTACAGAATGCAGTGCGTATATGTAGAGCGTTATTTGAAATGATGTTGAGGAAAAATAATGCTATCATGGCAGGTCGTGTGCTTGGAATGGCAAAAATGCTGGAATTGCAGCAATGGGATCACATGAGTGCCTTACGTCAATTTTATTGTTTACCCTATGAAGTTGTGACAAAAATCGAAGGCCGCGATCTCACTGTAGAAAGACTTAGAGAAATGAGTGTTGTCGAAGTCGGTTAGTAGAATTATTTTACTCAAATACAAAACATATGATCATTTAATATTGACTAAATTTTTCTTTTACTTTTAGGAAACATAATTCGTAATCAGAAAGCTGCAGCACTCGTTAAGAAATGTTGCGATGAGTTTCCCTCTCTTGATTTTGAAGCTATGTTACAACCGATTACACGGACAGTACTTAGGATTCGTTTGCAGATCATTCCAGAGTTTAAATGGAACGATAAAATCCATGGCAAAAATTCTGAAGCTTTTTGGCTGTGGATTGAGGATCCTGATAATAATTATATTTATCATTACGAATATTTACAGCTTACGAAAAAACAAGTCTGTTAATTTGTTATTCTTAATCAAGGTTTAGAGATATTACTAATATATATTTTTATTTACTTAGGTTGTTACCGGGTCTGGTCAGGAACTTGTAATGACAATTCCTTTAAGTGAGCCATTACCGAATCAATATTTTGTTAAGGCGACAAGCGATCGCTGGTTAGGATGTGAATTCATGCAGCCTTTGAAGCTTTCAGGTCTAATTTTACCAGAATCTCATCCACCTCATACAGGTCAGATTTAAAATTTGAAACTTTCTTATTCCAATATAAAAAATTAATAAAAAGTTAATAAAAAATTAATAAAATTTAAATTTTGTTTCTATAGATCTATTAGAATTACAACCGTTACCAGTCACGGCACTGAAAGCACCAGAATTTCAAAAGTTATACAAATTTACTCATTTCAATCCCATTCAAACGCAAATATTCTATTGTCTATATAACACAGACAATAATGTTCTTTTGGGTGCTCCAACTGGTTCTGGTAAAACAATAGCTGCTGAAATAGCCATGATGAGAGTTTTTAGAACGGAGCCTGACAGAAAAGTATGTCTAATAAAAATGAAACTATTTAATTCATAATTAAATATTAAATGATTTAAATTGAAAGTTAACTTTTTATTGAAGTTATATTTTATTCAGGTAAAAATAATTAATATAATATTTCCTTTCTTAGATAGTCTATATAGCACCACTGAAAGCTTTGGTAAGAGAACGAATGAAGGACTGGACGAAACGATTGGGAGGACAGTTAGGAAAAAGTGTCGTAGAATTAACCGGAGATGTGACACCCGATATTAAAGTCATTTCAACGTCTGATGTTATAGTTACCACACCAGAAAAATGGGACGGTATAAGTAGAAGTTGGCAAACGAGAAACTATGTACAAAAGGTGGCTTTAATTATTATCGACGAGATTCACTTGTTAGGAGAAGATCGAGGTCCCGTTCTTGAAGTAATCGTGTCGAGAACCAATTTCATTGCCTCGCACACCTCTAAGACATTAAGAATCATTGGCCTTTCTACAGCTCTCGCAAATGCAGTTGATTTGGGCCATTGGCTTGGAATAAAAAGGGTTCGTTGTGTTTTCATAAACCATAATATATTTAATATCTCTTAAGCTCTGTTAAGCAAATTCGACTTTTTAGATGGGACTCTACAACTTTCGACCATCGGTGCGCCCGGTGCCGCTGGAGGTTCACATAGCCGGCTTTCCGGGCAAGCACTATTGTCCTCGCATGGCCACGATGAACAAGCCGACCTTTGCAGCGATTCGTCAACACGCGCCCGTCAGTCCCTCGCTCGTCTTCGTTTCGTCGCGCCGTCAGACTCGACTTACTGCTTTAGACCTCATAGCCTACCTCGCCGCTGAGGATAATCCAAAGCAGTGGCTGCATATGCCCGAGGAAGAGATGGAAAATATTTTGGACAACACCAAAGACGTCAATCTTAAGTTGACTTTAGCATTTGGTATCGGTTTGCATCACGCGGGTTTGGAAGAGAGGGATCGGCAGACTGTTGAGGAGCTATTCGTTAATAATAAAATACAGGTGAATGTTGGAAAAAAATATTTAAAATTTAATTAAAAATACAACAATTTTTGACTTTTTAAAAATACTTGTTAAAAGATTTTATTATTTGAAAAATAATATTTTTTTCATATAATTTTTCTTTAATTCAAAAATATTAATAAAAAAAAACATTGAAACTGTATAAACACAAAGTAACGTTATTTCGATCTTATTATTTGTAGGTTCTCGTTACAACGGCAACGTTAGCTTGGGGCGTAAATTTCCCTGCTCACTTGGTGGTGATCAAGGGCACAGAATACTACGATGGAAAAACCAAACGCTACGTAGACATGCCGATTACAGACGTTCTACAGATGATGGGCCGAGCTGGCCGTCCACAGTTCGATGACTCGGGTGTCGCCGTTGTTCTTGTTCACGATATCAAGAAGAACTTTTACAAACAGTTTCTCTATGAGCCATTTCCTGTTGAATCAAGCCTACTCGAAGTACTACCCGATCACATAAACGCCGAGATTGTTGCTGGCACTATTAAGACCAAGCAGGAGTTCCTCGACTATCTCACTTGGACTTACTTTTTCCGTCGGCTAATGAAGAATCCGAAGTATTATAATCTTGATAGCATGGATCCAGAACAAGTCAATTCGTATCTGTCCAAACTGGTAGATGATACACTGGCTGTGCTAATCGAATCCCAGTGTGTATTCAACGATGAGGTGAGATTTTTTTATTTTATTTACTCATCAAAAAATATGATAAATTCAAAATCGATGTGATTTTTTAGGAAGAACAATGTATAGGTCCACTTCCGTTAGGGCGAATAGCGTCGTATTATTATTTATCTCATAGAACTATTGCTATGTTTAACGAAAATTTGAAAGATGACATGTCACTAGAAAAATGTTTAAGAGTAATGTGCAACTCTCATGAATACGACGAATTGCCTGTGAGGCATAATGAAGACTTACTTAATGAGTATGTGATATTTTATCAAATTACATTATTATTATTAGAGATTTTTTTATTATTTATAATTGATTCAATGTTTTCATCTTCAGAGAGTTAGCAAAAATGTGTCGATATCCCGTAGAACGATTGTCCTATGATTCATCAAATACGAAAGCTTTTCTACTTTTACAAGCGCATTTTTCAAGACTGCCACTCCCTTGTGCTGATTATTACACTGATTTGAAATCTGTTCTTGATCAGTCTATAAGGATATTACAGGTAAATATTATAATACAATAATTGGTCCTATAAAAATCACCATTAATAATTATTATTCATGATATAACCAAAAAATTGTTCATAAATTGCAAAAAAATTTCAGCATATCTAGATTGTTAATACATTTTATTAATTTATATATTTTGAATAATGTTTTACACGATGATCATACATAAATTATTTCATTTAGGCCATGATAGACGTTGTCGCGGATCGTGGTTTTCTTTCATCGACATTGCAAATAATGCAATTACTTCAGATGGTTTTACAAGCTAGATGGGTCGATGAGCCTGCTGTACTCACCTTGCCGTACGTTGAAAAAGAGCATTTGCATCTGTTTTCAGAATTCCCTAAATGTCTTCCATGGTTTTGCGCTACAGTCGGTAACAATTACGGTCGATTGTCAAACGTTTTACTACAAGAATTTATTGATGATCACGTCAGTAAAGTAAGTTTTATGCAATTATTTTTATATAACTAATGACTTTTTTCTAACCATAGATGAAAACAAATTTAACGAATACAGCTTAGGTAATGTAAATGAGATGATATTAATAATGTTTATGTTTCAAAATATTTTGTATGTATATTTTTATTTAGTTTCTTCACTAATATTCTAAAAATATTTTGAATCCTTAATACTAATACTGACCAAAAAAATATTAAAATGAAGACTTTAAGAAAGTAACATTTTTAATGTCCGTCTATAATAAATCACCTAGATTCATCAAGTCGCCAAGGATATGCCAGTAATATGCATAGATCTCATCATACAAGGCGACTTAGAGTCCGGCGAAGAGGGCGACAAAAAGATCGAAATTTCCGCCAAAGCGGCAAATCACATGGAGCTACGGCCAAACCAAGAGTACACGCTGGCCGTGGGCACGAGGCGGAAAAATCACTCCGATTCGCTAAAGGCGCACTGTCCGCGATTCCATCGGGGCAAAGACGAGGGTTGGTTTCTGGTCCTTGGCGACGTCGAGCGTCGCGAGTTATGGGCTCTGAAACGAGTGGCGGGAATCAATGGGCCGCGAAAGACTCATTACTTGCAGTTTACCACCCCGTCGGCTTTAGGTGAGTCTACAGCTTTCACTGCTACCAATGCCTGCTCAGTTTCCGCGGATTTTTCCGCACCATAAAAATCTCGCTCTCGAACTTCCGGGGCGATTAATGTTTTTCTGTACTAGAGCTAAAATCCTTCTGCGTTGAGATTCGTGTGTTAAGAGAAACTTGTAGCTCGCGTGACCGTAAATACGGACTTCCTTTTTTCAGTTTTAATTTATTATTTGAAATAATAAATTTGACGAAATTATATATACGTTTTTACTGTTTCTTTTCATCTTGTTTCAGGTCCGTTAAGATTGCAGCTTTACGTCATGTCTGACTGTTACATAGGCTTGGATCAACAGTACACTGTTCCAATAAATGTGATATCGTAGATTTTTGTTACGTTTTATAATATTTAAGTATATTATACTTACGTGTAAAATAAAAAGATAGGTATTATCAAAACTCGCTGTAAAATAAGAAGGTAAATACTAATGTTTATAAAAATAAAGATTTCTAATAACGATTAACGTTTCATATTTATTTGTTTTACAATGTTTTTTTTAAATTTTTTTTTCATCCATTCTTTGAAGAATGTAACGCAACAATAGAAAATTTCGATTTTGCGAATACAAAGAATGGAAGAAGTACTTTCAAATTTTTAAATGTTTCGCACACTGCTGTATCATTGTGCTTCCTATTCAAAAAAATTTTTATACTTGACATATTTCTTTCTTTTAGCACGGCAATAAAATTAAATAAAAATTTATACACTTGTCATTTTGCTAACTATGATTTTCTATTCTGTCTTTACATATTCGTAGGAACCACATATTAACAGAAGCCTCTGCTTTTGCGTTTATGTCTGTCGTAAAATTCAATACATAAAGTTTTAATCAGGCTGTTATTGAGTTCCAGCTTTTCTTTGTAATTATATGTACAAAAAATACTGTTGTCGTAAATTGTTTAAGTTTCATTAATAACATTTTTTTTTCATAAATCACAATTAACGGCTCTCGTGCGATTTCTCCAGTCAGTCAACGATTTATAGAAAATCAAATACATTACGTATATCGTCAGTGTTTGTATTTCCTACGTTTCGCCACGTCAAAAAAGCTTTAGTTACATTATAGAGTCAACGGCATACACAGAAAACATTGTAATTGAAGCGCGACAATAAACACTTGTATAGAAAATGTAAAGATTTTTACGAAAGTTTTGTAAGATTTTTTTTATTTTGTAAATATTTTACTGAACATTCATATGATAAGTCTTTTATCTGTTTTTGATTTTACAATTATTAAAAAGCTACATAAACAATCTATAGCATATTTAACGAGAAGTTAAAATATTAGGATTTTGTATATTAAGAGCACAGTTTTTTATACAGAATTTTCAATAGATTTTTTAAACTTTTATTTGAACACGGTTTTATGATATAGATACAGACTTTTACATACAATATTCGCCTTTAAAGAAAAAAATCATTTCAAATGTACATTCCTGGGATTATTTAATAATATCTTAAACATGAATAGGATTCCTTTTTACTGAATTTTCTTAATGCTTTTTTCTGAATTTTCTTTATTTTATTTTATTTTTATTTTACAATAAACATTTTTAGATTTATTTATATTAGTTTTCTTACTGTATAGTTATAAGTATACTTTATTATTATATCTCACCAGAAATTAAAAAACTTGTCACAATTTTTTTCATATAGACGGATTTGTAAATGAAGTTTCACGATATTTTTATTATCCTAAAATAGCGTCATTAAAAATAAAAATAAATTAGAAATGAATGAATTACTCGAGCGCTTTGTTCATCAACAAAAAATGGACAAGGTCACGCTTCAATTTCACATAAATACAGTAATCAATTGATGATGATTCAGAGAATGATACAGTTCGCAAAATAATTGAAAGGTCGTCGTTCGGCCTTTTACTTGAAATTGCATACACAGAATACAGTGCAACCATATGAAAAGTATTATTTCGATCGCTTCGAAAATTTATAACATGATTAAGAGCGGTGTGCGAACACGATGACCACTATTACAATTTCAACTGCTTAACAAATCGTTGAAGCGTATGATTATAATCGCTATGACTTGCTTGAGGATCGCTCAGATTGCGTGCGAGACGAAAGAATTCCTGCTAAGTGTGTGAGCGCGCTTTCTTACTTTGCGTTAGAGTAACACTTTTTTGCTTCTTGCCTTGCATGAGAACATCGGCCAGCGCGTTACAAGCTGTTGGGAAAAGATTGCCACGGTTAGTCCACAAGAACATTTAATCTTCGACAGCTTTCATGCTGTCTTTACAGTTTTTTGTATATTTTTCTACTCACTCAATATTGAAATAAATATCATGTATCTTACTTATTAATTACATTTCACGAGATGCGATTTTAGTTCTTGCTTCGCTGCTTGCTTTGCGGGTCATGCTTTATCATGCTGGCGAAGCTTTTTAATAAATAAATCGTACATTTTTAGTGCTTTAGTTGACATTGTTAGTGAGAGTGCAGTGTAAATATAATCCAAAAAATTATATAGGTTGCTGTTAATGCGAGAGTTATAGAAGTAATCAATTCTATCGAGTTCATGCAAGAATAGGAAGACCTTATTGAATGAATTAAAATACTAAAAGAAAACGGGTCAGAGTAAACAATTTCAATTTTGGGAACAAATATTTTGGTAACACATGAATCTTTGTTTTTATTTTAGTATTAATTTACCTTATTTCATATTTATTTTCACAGTTATTTTATTGAACACAAATTAAAATGAAAGTATTTTTACTTTAAGAGAAATTTAAAAATGTTTTTTATGCGCTAAAATTATTTTATTTTCTTAGGTGATAAATTTGTTGATAAATTTTCAAAATCTTAAGTCGAAATTAACATCTGATTTGTAAAGGATTTCTGATATTCTCTAAAGTAAAAATAAATTTTCTTATAATGATCAATAAATGTGAAAATTAAAAATCTATTTACCATTTCTCAGTAACTTATAAAATTACTCTATTCATTATCTAATTTCTTTGTTCATATCTGTTCCGTTCTCATACATCAGTATCATTAAAGATATCATAATAGCTATAAGAAAAAATATTATTAAAATAAACAAAAATTACTTTGTATCTAACTAATTGTATTACTGTTACAGTATCAAATTTAGCATAGACATATATGTATAATTTTCAACAACTAGCTTTTTATTGCGTCCAAGTTTATATTGCCAATATAAATTATTTAATTTTTGCATTAACAAGTCATTTAATTAGATTTATTTATAAATATTTATAAATTAATTTCAATACACTTATTTTGATAACTTTATGTATTTTGTTTTTTTTTAGTTTGTTTTAAACGAAAATTTAAAACAATAGCTAAAAGGACTTCATGTTGCATTAGCTTGTTGCTTAAAAAATTAATATTATGTCAAATTGCAAATAATTGTTCATCAAACTAGCATTTTTAATTAACGTTTCTGTTGCCGGCAGTTGACACTGACATCAAAGTTGGTTATCAACGAGAGCATGCTCACGCTTGCATGCACTCGTAGATTGACCCACATTAAGTGCCGTTGTCATTGATTTAGTCTATAGGTGAGTTTACGATCGCTTCATTCAATTATGCTAATTACAGCAAATGCATTAAGAGAAAATTGATATTGTCATCTGATCCATTATAATCAAAATGTCTATTAAACTATAAAGTATATAAGATTTAATTTTGAATAAAGTTATATCTTAATATCTGTAAAAATATAGCATCTTTAAGAGTATATCACGGCATGAACGTCAGATGTCATAGCTAAGTTTAAAAACAATAATCGATTATAAATAAGCTTATAGGTACAACTGGCAATAGATTATCACAGTGCAACTTCATGTAACAATACTTTAACAATACTTTAACGTGCAAAAAGTGCTTGGTTATTAAGCAATAAATATAAGTTAAAAAAGCTGCAAAAGCTTTGAAAATCTGAGATCAAGTGTTATTTTGATTGGCAGTACAGATTTACCGATAGATGATTTTTGTAATCTAGTTCCTTACATGCATAGATAGCAGGTCAGATGAAATTAAAAGATTTTTTTGAGTTCGATTATACACACTACGCTAAATTTGATCATCATCAAAGTAAAAGCAACTTTGACAAATTTCCTTTTTGACTACATTCTAGTTTTTTCTACGGTGAAACAGAGTGAAAGTATAAAGCAGTATATAGTGATAAAAAGTATTTGGAAAAGGTGTCTACTTGTGAATTTTTTAGGGTCTACGCATACTCACTTCTCTGGTAAGATGCGTGGGTTGCAAAATTCATTCGGCCACGTATACATTTCTGGAAGAGGACTATCGTAATTGCAGTCATACATTTTACTAATAATAAACTCTCGTTTATTCTTTGGTTCTGGATATTCACTAGCCAAATTACCTTGAAAAAATTAATATTTCGTAAATTTAATACAATAATTTTCTTAGAATAAGATAATTTTTTTTTCAATAATTAAAAAAAGAGAAACACAAGATTACCATGTTTATAGGCATAGTCAGCAATTTTGCAGGCAATGTCGATGGAGCATTCCTGAATTGTGCTGAGTGGCGGATAGACACTTCCCATTTCAAGGTCAGCATCCGATACGTTGTTCGCCACCTCCTGAGCAGAAAGCAAGAACATATCCTCCGGTATGTGATGGCAACCCGTCGCAATGACGCCAAGAGCAATGCCAGGGAAGATATAGGCGTTGTTGCCTTGTCCCGGTTTGAAGATCTTTCCGTTATAGTTAACTTCGCCGAACGGTGAGCCAGATGAGAATATACATCTGCCCTGTTGAAACAATAGTTTATTTTTTATTTTAATTCCTTCTTCCATTTGTTTGATTCGTGTTAAGACTTTTATTAAAAAGTTAATGAAAAAATCGTAATAAGTAAAATAAAAAATGTAAATTATCACCCAAGCCAAAAGCAAAGATGCCAAACGTGTGATTTGTGGCATTCTTTTTTATCTCCCGTGGTGCACGTACGATTTTTTTATATACCCTCGCCGAAATTGCCAATTTGTCATTCCCGCGCCGAGATAAAAATAGGCTTTTTTGACGAGGATATGTAAAAAAATTTTTTATTTAATTAATTGATTAATTTTTTTTTTCAATACCTGCTGATACTGGTAAAATTACTTTTACAAAAGAAACTAAATTCTGTATATTTTAAATTCTCTCGAAGGAAAATTACCGCTTAACGAGTATACGACGACTTGCAAATAAATGCGTTTCCTCAGTGAATTTTCTATTACATAATTTCTTAGTAAATCTTTTGAGGTAAAACTAAAACGAGCGTTTACAAGCTCGCTAATTATTAATTAACTTACCTGCGTGTGCTCGTAAGCCGCTTGAGCGGTGCACTCTGCCTTACTTGTTGGATTACTTAGTGCAAAGATCAAAGGCCTCTCATTATTTTTAGCCATCTCTTGCAAAACCTCTGGGGTAAAAGTGTTGGCCGCTGCTGAAGCACCTGCGCAAATATAGATACAAGTTTAGTAATTTTCAATGGTCCACGCTCCAAGATTATTAAATCTCTTGCGTCATTTAATTAGCTAAAATCAAATTGTGTAATTAAAGTTATTTAACGCCAAAAATAAATTTGGCATACAAGTTGAATAGCAATACAGTTAACCCCAAAGTTAATACATTTATTTTTATTGTCTAACAAGATATTAAATGTACCGTTAGAAGGTTGTCTAAAAATTAGACAAAATTTATTGCCGTCATTAATTTGCAAATAAAAATAAAAAATTTTAAAATTACTTTAATACTTATCCTTACCAATAAGAATTGAGGGCTTGACGTGCTTGACGACTTCGATGAGGCTCTTCATGGGCGGATGATCCTTGGCGTAGAAGATCTTGTGGCCGTCAAGGTCGCCCTCCTTGCGCGTCGTGGTAAGGAGCCCATTGATGTCCAGCATCCAGATGTTATTGCGGGCCTCCTCCTCGGAACAGCCGTCAGCTACCAGTGCCCTCACGCACAAATCCGCAATTCCGATTGCAGCCTGAATTTTCTCACCGTCATTACAGGGGTTGCAATTCTTATGGATATAAAAGGCTAAGGATAACACTTCGGGATGGCTGGGTTGAGGATGGTTCTCTATTTTCGTACTTATTTGAGAGTTACCATTCGAAACGCTTGATCATTTCAAATTCAGGCAAACTCTGGAATAAGCGATGCGCGATAATCTTTGAATGCTGTCATTTTCTGTAAAAAATTACGTTTATGCTTTTTTTTAACGAGAAAAATCAGTATTCAAAGACTTTTGATTTAAATAGGGTAGAATTAGGAGAGAGAGAAAGGGTGGGAACTTCATAGAGATCGTAGGAAGAGGTGATTTTCAGTAAGAGGAAAATGGGACACTCGACTATTTAAGCTTAAATTTTAACTATAAAATTACTTTCCAATTTTTCATCTACTGTCGTATATACGTTCATGCATAAACGTAAAATCAAAGTAAAATTTATACATAAGGAAAAAAAGATAATTTATTTTTACCAACAACTCCCGAAAGGTCTTAAACTTTTAAGCAGAAAGGAAAAATTAGACAGCCGCTTCCAGCAAAAGACGAATGAAACTTCTGCCGTCACTCAAAATGTGTATAATGAAAAAACAAACGTTTTCGACTTCTGTAAACAACGAACACGTCCGAACAAACTCAACCATTAAACCTCATTCAGCACGCCCAGTAACAACAGCCCCCCCTAGCTTCCAGTTACATTCGTCTTTCCAAAAACGTCTCTCCTAGTTCGACTAACCTCACCAGCACCCAGAAACACGAACTTATTGTCCCTCATGTGCTTATGGGTGAGCCTCTGGGAGGCAATGATCCCAGCTACCGCAACCGCCGCTGTGCCCTGAATGTCGTCGTTGAACGTACAGTACTTATTCCTGTACTTATCCAGGAACCTGAAGGCATTGTGATTGCCGAAGTCCTCGAACTGGATGAGCACATTCTGACCATACTTCTGGACGCAGGCGCACATGAACTCGTCCAGGAGCTCGTCGTACTCGGCGCCTACGGTGCGCGGCTTGTTCAAACCGATGTAATGCGGATCGTTGCGCAGCTGCTCATTGTTGGTGCCAACGTCGATGGTGATGGGTAGACACTGGTGGGGCTTGATACCTGCAAGCGCGGTGTAGAGGGCCAGCTTGCCGACGGGGATGCCCATGCCGCAGGCGCCGAGGTCGCCGAGACCCAGGATACGCTCGCCGTCGGTTACGCAGATGGCGCGTACTTGCTGCTCTGGCCTGTAAGAAAGGCATATTATTATTATAGTGATAATTTAAATATATTCATTCAAAAACATAATAAATATTTATAAAAACTTAAATAAAATAAAGTTCATTTCATTTGTTTTAAATATATTTTAAAATATTCATATTACAATCACCATTCTATAATAGAAATAGTATTTCTTTTTAATTTTGTTTTTTATTTTTTCGAATTCTTTTGAACAACGAAAATTCAGAGTTTTTAGTTATTCTAAAGGTATTATGTTCTAGATTTATTGATTTACAGTTATACTTTTATTTAAAAATAAATATAGAAAATAATTGTGTGTTTTTCTTTTTATTTTATAGTAAATAAACTTCTGTTCCTATTCTGTCTTTTCATAATATTTAGAACAGGCACGTAAAATTATACACATGGGAGTTAGCCTTCTTTACTAATTAAGTGATTAATTTGTGCTCGTTAAACATGACCAGTGAAGTTAGTGAATGTCATATGAAAAAGTAAAAAATAAAATAAAAAACATTTGTATATTTTTTTATACACCCACAATAACAAAAATAATAAATGAATTTTTTGTTTCTTAATTTTTTTTCCTATTTAACAAATATCTTCATTTCAAACTTGTACAAAATAATTTCACACAGAATATCATCGCAAAAAATAGTATTGAAAAAATTTAATTTAAACACAATTTTCATTTTACAAATTAATAAAAGGACGTAATCTGCGTTAATGAAACAAATTACTATTACATTAATTGATACTTGATTAAAATCCTGGACACGAATTTCAAAATCATAATTTTCACGTTTTATAAATATTTAAAATTCACATTAAATTTTCCGCGGCACAAATTTACTGCTTATATAAATTCGTAATTTTAATCGAAACTTTCTTTTTAAGGAAAATAAAGTGAATAATGCATACCAGTTGTTGAGAATGTCATAAAGATGTCCCTTGTCGTAAATAGTAATAAAGAGGCCACGCGGTCTGCGATAAATAACACCGAACTTTTGGCACGCAAGACCCACAGTCGGCGTGTATACGATGGGCATCATTTGCTCGATGTTTTCCTTCAATAATCGGAAGAACAATCGTTCGTTTCGCTCCTGCAAAAATAGAGTCAAGGACGTTTTGTTTAGAAAACTTAATGGCGCTAATGTTAAAGCCTTAGGATTTACTTAAAATAGCTCGCTTGTAATATTTAACGTTTCTCTTCGATCCCTGAAGTGTAAAGACTGCTAATAATGACTTTGACATTTCAAATGATGCTTAAACATAATTATATACCAAACTCATTAATTTCTTTAAAAAGTAAATACATAGTTTTATCTCACCAAACAAAAAAACGTGTACATTTTTTCAAATAACCCAATCGCGCAACGCAATCACTCTAACAGAAAAAAGACGAGCCGCAAAGTTTCGATCAAAGGCTCGCCACCACATAAATTTACGAAAAACCAAACACCCCCCGAGCCATCAATATTTAATCATCTCGCCATTATTCATAAACGAACGAAGGCGCGCTACTCGCAAGCTTCACGAGTAGCTCGCGCGTTACGCACTTTCACGACGGCGTGTATTTATCGTAGTATTAGTAATTCATTTACCTGGAGCTCGACGAGGTAAAGGTAGCGGTTCAGGTCCTCGGTATACTTCATTACGGAAGCCTTGCAGAGCGCCAGTTGTTCCTCTTGGGTTTTAAATCTCGGCGGCTGGAGCCCGTGGATTCCCAGTGCTATTCTCTCCTCCAATGTGAAGGCTAATCCCTTTAAAATTTTCAATTTAGCTTTATTATTCATCGCCCGCCAGCAGCAGCAGCAGCCCGCGAGGCACGCGCGCGCTCGCGGATATATATTCATCAACGCTCTAATATTAAAATCGGGCATAAATTCTGCTGGGACGACAATTTTTCAAAGCTACTATCGTTCGCGCTGCCTTGGATTTATAAGTTTTCCACGAGTGCAGCGGGTAATTAGCTTGAGGTTTATTCTTTAATCTTATGCGTAAGGGAGAGAGTTAGGTTTATGACGCGAGGAGAACCTGAATTTTAGTGCCATTTATGTAAGCTATTTTTTAATTATATAGTTTTTAGAATGTTGTATAATAAAGTAAAATAAAGATGCTATCATAAGTGGCTTCAGTGTTTTTCGTTTATTTACTGCATCGACGGTAGCAAACAACAATGAATTTTCAAAGTGTTATTAAAGTATGATGGTTGATAGTTTAGTGCAGTTATCTAACTCAAATAATTTTCAAATATTAATCTGCACTAAACTTTTAACGCGAACAACAACATGCGCAACATGCATAAACGTGATGGAAGTAACAATGGCTCAGACTCAGCAAGTATTAATGGCAGCGACATAACAAAAAGTTGAATTAGCAATGAGGTTTCACAATAAAAATTATGACATATTTACATTTCAATAAAAACTGTTATCATCAACCTTTTTTCCACGAAAGCTTTTATTTACGATGCAATTTAAAGTTTCGGCAGTTCGAAGCCGCTGTACTTTTTATAACGATTTTGTAAGTCGTAAATTTTAACGGGTAAAAGTTAGAACGCTCTCTATACATGCAGGTGCAGAATTATCACGTAACGTCATTACAGCTATCACAAAAAAAAGCGACAAAACTATCCGCGATAAATAATTCGTGATAAAAACACTGAAAATATTAAAACTTCATACACAACAAACTCACGTTTAAAAAAATATCCCTCCTTCATTTCAACGGAATCCACGTCGCAACATTCCGATCCCATTACTCTTAAGCATCTCACAGAAAGGCTCTCAAAAAACACGTTTAATCAGAAACTAGTCAAAAGATAGCAATCGCCGGATCGATATCGGCCGCGTGCCTTGACAAATTGCCAACGATACAACAATGCCCGTCGAGCGCAATCTATGGAATTCTTATCGAGCTCCTCGAGTGCATTATATACACTTGGAAAACGGATGATCCAATACATCGCGTATCGTATTATACATCGCCGCCGTACACACGCGGATAAAGCGATAATAAAGCGACGTCGCGAGTAGTGCGCCCCTGTAAATCTCTCGGGAATTAAATCCGCGCGCGTTCCTGCGATGAATTTTCACTTAAAGTGCGTAATCGGATCAGGGGCTCTCTTTGCCCTTTTATGAGTCACTTGGCTTTTAAAAAGCGCGGCCGGCTTTTATAAATGCTTTTTCGAACTTTAATGCCGTCGCTTCTACTATTGCATTATTCTCTCGCGCGCGTGGCAGCTAGCTTGCACTAGTGCCGGCATTAATCTCGTAAAGAGCTAAGCCCTTTTGGCAATTTCGAGAAAGTTTTTACATCGAAGATTCAAGAGGCCGGTGCGCGGCTTCATTTCATACTTTTGGCGCGCGTCTTACCGGACTCGGCTCGCATCTACTTCGGCTCACAGCCATTAACCCCGAACTTTGCGCGCGCGCGTTAATCCCGCGTGTTTCGGGCAAGGCAGTATCTCTTACGAATTTATTCGTTACGAGAAAAAGAGAGGGGGGAGAGTTTGATGCGTAGTATATTAGTGTGTGCAGAGCAGTCATTGTTTATTTACTTAATTATCGCGTTATATAGGAACCTTGTTGAGGCGCGGGTCCCGCAGGTGGCCGATACCCTTGACCATGTTGATGGGTATGACGTCGCCCTGGACCTCGTGGATCTCTCGGCGCTGCTGCTGGGCCTGCTCTTTGGCTGTGCTGGCGGCTGGTAGCGTGCGCGCCAACGAGACGCCGCTCGAGCTGCAGCCATTTCTGCACGATCTGCAAGCATTGATAAGTTTGTATGTGAGTTGGCTTGTGAGGGAGAGGTTCGGGTTATATATAGTTTTTGGGGGTTTTTAATTAATGGTAAANNNNAAATTGTGCAAGAGAAAATTCTTTTAAAAGATATGATTTATGACTGTTTATAATACTTATTAGGTTACATAAAATTAACTCATTAACTATCAGGAAATTGTAGATATACGTATTTAATTCAAATGAAAATGTTCCCGCACTGCTCCAAGTGATATAGTTGTACGCGTGCTGGGATTCGTTGTCAAGTGGGGTCATTAACTTTCCAATTAATCAATTTAATTGATCGATTGCGCGTTTGGTATTTCATTAGTTTACTTTGTCTCTAAATGTGTGATCAATTATATGATGTTATCGCGGCTTAATAACCCTTCTTCAGATCTTTATGATTAAACAATTTACAATGCTGTATGTTTGAATAATACATGCATGGCTTTCTAAGATAACTGGTTAAGTTAATTTTTTTTCAAAACTAAGTCTATACCATTTATGGAAGATTCAAAGAGCCCCTTTTCACATAAACTTCATAAAGTCACAGGAAAGTTGATATTTAAGAGTTTATGTTTAATAGAAAGAAGACTATTGTTCGCCGATGTATAATGAAAGGTAGCAATACATCGGACTTCAGCGAACCGAGCTGGTTAGTTTGAATTTGATGTTTGTTTATTGCAAAAGATTCGAGAGACTAGCAGCAACTCCTTTTTTTAAGGCTGACAAAAGCATGAAATTTATATAAAAATTCAAAACAATATGTAGACGCTCAAAAAATGATCCCTTCTTTTAACCATCTCTCCGTAAATACTTATCTCTGGTAACTCTACGAACTACCATTTGACCATGGCTCCTCGACTATGTCAATCGCAAGGTTGTCGTAAAGTTTAAAACTTGCGGTGACAAAGTTTTACGTTCTTACTGATTGGTTCTTTTTTACTGCATATTTTTTACGTTTTAATACTATGTGATTTTATCTAAAGTTTTTTATCATCTTTCCAGTATGTAATGTAGTCTAAAATAAAATATAATAATTACGAGTTTCTTCCGCATACGTTAATTTAAGGTTCGTTAATTTATATATTTTTAATTTCAGTATTTTTCATCTGAGTGATTTAAACGAGCTGCATTTGTTTTTACTTGATTCGGATGTTTTATATGTTTTTGTATGTATCCCATGTATCAGCTTTGAATAGAGGAGTTGTTAGTCTTCTGAATCGTTAGCAATAAACAACATTAAATTTAAATGAACAAGCTTGGTCCGCTCAAAACCGATTTATATTACCTTTCAGAGATATATATTATCTATAGTTATACGATATTACTATAACTGTTGTGCCAGAAATTAATATTTGCAAGGTACAGTTCTCGATTAAGCGAGTTATAAATAATATTAATTAATTCTACTGAACAATAATGTTCTATCAACAGTATAAGCAACTATCCAAATCTGCTGAATTAATATTATATAACATTTAACAGAACAATCTAAATCATTCTTTTAAAATAAAATTTCCTGAAAGCCACAATGATAGTCACACAAAATACACGTGGCATTTGACACTGATCTATGCTCATCAAGGCAAATCGACATTGGATACATGCGACCCGATATATGCATCTACAATTCCGCTGTATACGTGGAAAGCATATTGAATCCACAGCTGTAATTTCTGCAGAATATAAACAACCGAACGATCATTTTCCATGTCAAATTACTACATACGAAATTCATTCTGAATTCATTTATGTTATATTCTTTTTTAAATAATTTATCGTAATTGAAATTCGTTACTCTTTTCTATATACAGAGTAAATATCTGAATAGGTCGTTATTCATTGAAATTAAATGACAAGACGACAATTTTTAATTCTTCCTTGTATAAACGAAATATTAAAGCACAAATTCTTCAGTTTATTGCTAAAGGAATTTCCACGATTTATAAGTCTATTTTTTAAAAGTTGACAAACAATACTTATTTGTTTTAGTGATTCAAGTATTTTTTCAAAATGCAAGACAATTTCTTTACAAAACTCATTTATGCGATAAATGAGCTTATGCTTGAGCATTAAACAAACCTTAAAGTAAAACAAAAGTACAAGAGCAGTAATGTCTTTACAATAAACTATAAATACACAATCGGGCATCTTTTATACTTCATAACGCTTTTATTTACATCAACAAAAACACTTCCGCACTTCCCATTACCCTCCGGAAACAATATCACGCACTCGCGCATTCCTTAGATAGCTCGCGATTCTAAAAACTAAAGCAAGAACATTCAAGAAAATCACAACCCGCAAAGAGCCCGTAATAAATTAATCAATTAATCCTCGGATTTCCGTGCGCCCACGAATCCACTCGCCGCTCCAATTCTTATATCAGCAAAAAAAAAAAAAAAAAAAAAAAAAAAAACAAAAAAAAAAAAAAAAAAAAAAAAACAAACAATGATCGCGGAAGGGCAGTGGAGCGCTGCCACGCGAGGCCGCGCGGCACGCGATAACGCAATATACAACGCGATAAGAAAAAAGAAAAAATATTCCTGCGCGTGCTCGGATGGCAATTTGTGTGTGGCTATAAAGGCGACGGAGCGGAAAAGAAAGGCATGTAGATAAAGAGACGCCGCATAAACGTGCCCCTGGCCAATAAGCTCTGAGGCGCACGCGCGAATCGAAAAACGATTAAGAGGAGCCCGATGCTTTTTAAATTCAGCCACTACAGCAGCCGGTATTTATACATGTACCTGGTGCCAGCTTAAAGCGGGTAATAGGTTAAAGCCGGCTCGATATTGCGAGCCGGCTTCCGTTATACAGCGGCTCGATGTTTATAACTTGAAAATTATTTAAAGTGGAGGATAATATAATAGGGAAGCAGAGGAAGGGGGCAGAGGCTTTGTTGCGCTGCTACGGCCGCAAAGTGATTGGAAATTACGCGCGGCTTGTGCAATGCGTGCTATTCAGTGGGAGGGTGGACGCACGCGCGGAGCCAATTTGTTTACATTTACGAGCGCTCGGCTTGCGCTAATTATTAAATTATATGTACAGCGACAGTTATTATTGTATATCGGTTGTTTTGTTGAAAGTGGCTTTTGTAATGCAGAGCGAGAGTTAAAGATATCGGTGATTTGTAAAAGAGATGTGCTGAAAAAGGTGTATGTTTGGAGTGGACTTCTTGTTGGGGACGATGACAAAAAGTCACCGATTGTTTTATGTAATGATTTTGAGCCTTGACAATAGATTCTTTTTGTATGCGTTTTGAATAATTGGTTTGCCTTTTTAAACTGTATTGAATGGTTCGATCATACAAAAACAATGTAAAAGATAAACAAGTTTTCACGAATCCTTGAAATTCTTTTTTTATTGTCGTTCAGCGTATTACTTTTAAATCTATCTTAATAGTCATGTGTGATTTACTAAAATACGTATACTTGTGGGATTATAAAAAAATTCAAATGCTTAAAATTTATATTGATAGTTTTTCACAGTCTTTTGTTCTAAATATAGAAAATTGGCCGTTGTTTATAACGGCATTATGGAAAGGCAAATATAGGTCAGAAAAGTAAATGCGAGGTTTTGTCTGCTGAGTGAAAAAGCGAACTCTTTCCAATGTGCATTGTTGACAAAATAAAGTTCTGTATAAATAAAATTTTGAAATATTTTTTTTAACGTTGCAGCTTACTTTAAGATTCTTTTCATACCTTTTAGATAATACTTAAAAATTCGATTTAAAAATTTTAAAGTTAGTCACTTAGAACCTACTTTTAAATAAAATTTATCTGATTTGCAGAAAAAAGTACGTAATTTAATTTTAAGCTTAAAATTCAAATATTTTCTACAATAAATATTTAATTAATCTACACAACTTTTATTTTAACAACCATCATCATTTTTTTTCCAACAGAACTACATTCACAGTAAAATTCCAATACAGAAACGTAAAAAATCATAAAAAAAAAGTGAAAAGAAACTCCTAAACCATTCGAACCCATTTATGCAAAAAAAGAATATAACGCCTCCTAAAAAAGCGTCGGCTCAGTAACCGCTCACGGGATACGCATGACGCACTTGACTTAAGCCGAACAGCTGTTCCATTCACGGCTCACGTGCAGATCAAACCGGTATATTCGCGGGCACGCGCGCTGCTAATCCCCGTCGATTATCTCATCGCGCCTACATCTCTCAGGGCGGCGTATAGGCGCACATAATAACGCGCGCCGCGCGCTCGGCACATTTTTGAGAGGCCGTTTCCCAGGGAGAAAAAGTGGAATGTATACATATAGTGGTATATCTATATATGCGCGCGCGCGCCCCGAAATAAAACGGCGAGCGCTCTCGCAGAGGCCGTCAAACCGCGAGCTGAAAATATCTCGTTACCGGCAGCTTCTATATACACACGGCCTGCTGTGCACCGCGCGCTGCTCCCGATAATATAAATGCGACGAGGAGCTCGCCATGCTGAACTTGGAGTTGGGTGCTTTTGTATTGTTGCTGGGAGAGTTGATTATGAAAAGTGGGCTTTGTAGGTTATTGGCGTGCGTTTGGGTGGATTATGGTGGACGTTTGTGATGCTGGGTTTGTGGGAGTGTTGGGGAATAGAGTAATTTACGAGTTGATTAATTTGTAGAGTTATTCAATTTTATGACGTGGGAGTTTGTTTTAGAGCGTCAATATTTAAGTATTTTTGAAATGGTAGCTTGAAAATTTATGTATTGTTGATTACAAGCATTAAAATCTACAGAATTTAATCAAATAAGTTTACTGCTCTTTTATTGATAATTCCATTTATACTTCGATTGTATTCTCAAATATTTACGCCCTCGTAAATTGAGATCGCTTCTACTTTGAATTTGCACTCGATATAAATTTCATTATAACTAGGATATCGAATATCAAAATTAAATGTTTTTCTATTAATAACAAAATTCTTAAAATACTTTAAAAATGACCTGGAGACGAAACAGAATTTCAACATTCAATTTGAGAACGTTTAAAAAAATGTTAAAGTATACCATTAAAATACTATGAAATATTAAAGTATAAAATATTCGCGAAAATTCAAATTGCTTGTTTTTGTATTAAATTTGTATTTATAAAATATGTTATTCTATATAAATTGCCTGAGAGACATTTTTAAACCTACATAAGCAGTGCGCACGTGCGCTGGTGTCGTACGCGTCAAGAGCATCTGTCATTGATTTTCTTTATTATCTATACTGTTTATCTTTCGTTGCCAATGACGCCGATTTTTTGTGTTTTTTTTTTAAGTCTGTGGATTGTTAAACAAATCTAATATATGATAACTTTATTAATACTTTCGATATTTTTATAATATAATGAATTTAATTCAAACTTATTTTTTACAATTCCAGAATTAGATAAGTATCCTGTTATTTTCACAAAAACATTGAAGACTACGAATATAAGTGACGCGTGCTCGTTTCAATCATTCTCAACAATTCTAAAACCATAATTTACGAAAATAGCTTAAAGTTTGACCGAAAGCTCAAGATGACGACTGAGACGTTCAATCATCTCATAACTATATAACAAGTAAGTGTCTCTAGAATAATACTAAATGAAATGTTACAATAAAAAATCAACAGGTTTTCATCCACATTCATCACGATAACACAATGTCTCGCTCAAGGCAAAAAGAACATCACAAAAAAGCTTTTATCCCATATTATATTGCAACCGTTCGTCCCGAATTCAAGTAAACCTAACATTCTGTAGGCTTCACCTTGATCTTCTACACCGGGAAAGTTCTATTGTATTGCCCAGTTGAGCCACCCACGCGTTTCCAGGAACCCTCTTAAACTCGAACGAGGAAGTTCGACTGAGCGATAAACATCTATATTCCGGCAACTGGAGCGCTCCTTTATATAGGAAATGATTTCATAGCGGGCGCAGGCAGGCAAATGACTTTCGCGATGATATCTGTATTAGATAAATGGAAGGCCAATAACCGACGTTATCACGCTTAAACTAATACCTACGAAAGTTAGGAGTCAAAAGAGAATTATTTGATGACACTTGTAATGATATTTTCTATTACCTATAATCTTTTTTTCTTTCTGAGTGCCGCGTGCGAGTTTCTATCATGATATGAACTCATGATTTTATAATAGATGACGCGTGATTGGCGCATGGTGTTAATGTAATTCTAATAATCTAGTCAAGTAGTAAATTACTTTATTCCTAAATTTCGCGTGATAAAAAAAAATCATCTACCTTTACAAATACAATCTAATTTAGTAGAACAATACTTGGTCACATCAACATAATACGGACAGCTTTAAAATAACACTGCAATTGCAACTGCAAGGCGCTATAATAACCTTTCCCAGGCAATTTGTACGATGCCGAATAGCGAGAAAGGAACGGTTTGTACAGAGCATTAAAAGATAAGAGATTATTTGCCGAAAGCCATCTGCGACACGCCGGCGCGCGCGCAAGTCGACTCATGCACAATCCGGTCACGTGGATTTAAATCCGCCATGTGTCATCACGGGACGCACCCGTGCAAAGGCTCCGGATTTACCTCTTATGCACGTTTACAGGCACGAGTTATGTTTTAATCGAGTTGCAAATTTGAAATCAAATGCGTGGTTTCGGGATTTATTTTAAGCGTTTCGTATGTTGCTTGGTAATTACTAATTAGTAGTGGGTGTAATTTGTCGAAGGAAGTGGATAAGAATTTGTGATGCGTTCATTTTAATTAGGTAGAACGTCACTGTTAGTCATAGAAAAATATTAGCATTGAAATTGTTTTTTGCAACTCCAATATCTATTTCGGAGTAATTTTTGGATAAGCACTCTGTACATGGTAAAAGTGACTAATGCTTTTTTTTTAAATAAATAAGTCTCTTCATTTAAATATAGGTGGAACATTAGTTCTCTTCTAAAAGTATTACATAAACATTATCTTATTTTAAAAGTTTTGTTCCCACCCACTCTGTTTCCTCTTGTATAATCTGTTGTTAGAAATTTGTAGTATAAATAGTTTAACGTTCTAAAGCTGATCTAATGAAATTTCTTTGTTGAATGTACTGTCATTAGGAATAATCGATCATGCGGAATATCGGTAAATAATAGCACATGTCACCGTACGTTTTAAGCCTTGTTTGCGCATGTCAATCAGTAATTTTGACGTTATACCGAAAATTCGTAATAAAAATAGAATTTTTACAGTAAATACTTCCAAATATTTTTGATGAATTGGTACTGTAATTAAAAATTGTTAATTTATGATAGTAAACCTAAAATAAACGTTACTCACGATAAGAATATAGCAAAAGATTATCTTTTTTAATACTTCAATATTTTTAAAATAAAATTATAGATGCCTTCTTGAATTTCAAATAAACATGTCAAAAAGTTAAAAAGGTAAATAAATTCACGATTGTCTCAAGGAAGCCTTACATAGGCAAAGTACAACTGTTCTCAAGAAGAACCGTAACCCAGAAAACTTTGCTTACATTCCATTCGCAGTGCATTCTCGGAGCAGTTTTTGTACAATACAGATATCTCATTCTATTTTCATAGAAGCCATTTCTTTCGTTTATTAAATTTGACAATTTAACTTTCACGAAAATTAACATGTCTTACTACTATTTCAATAGAGTTTAATCATATCTATCTCAATAATCTAATAAAAAATCTCAGCCAAATTTGAAAATGCAAAAGCAACCCAGTTTCTCATAACCCATAAACCACCCTTAAAGCAAGCATCTCAAAGAACGCAAAATTAAACCGACACAACAGTACAAAACAAGTCTTGTGCATCAGGGCTCAAACGGCCACTTAGCCCCTTCTTTCCCCTCATCCACGTAGTAGCCAGACTCTATTCGGCTCTTATGCACACACAGAAAGTACATCCATGCTCGCGCGCGAGTATCGATCGGCCTCTGGCTCTGGCGCGTGTTCGGCCCTCTACACAGCCTGCCACCCTTACACACACAAACACACACAGCCAGCGCACCCTTCGCCTTTAACCATTTTTTTTTCGTCTAGCCGACTACCCCCAGACTCCAATCATTACTCCCAACATGCATCGTCATCGAGGGCGCGGAAGATATCATCAAAGCCCACGAGCAGCTCGGGGCGCAGGCGCGTATAACAACCCGCGGCCGAAAATTCGCTCCTGGTATATATAACCTCTTTTCCGGCTCTAAATTCGCGCGCTCGCGACAAAAAAGAGCGGCCTGGGCTCTAAGAGTGAGGAGCGCGCGAGATAAAAAGGTAAATGGAGCAGGCACGCGCGGAGAGCGGACGCGCGAAGGCCAGGGACGAGGCGAGGAGAAAGAGAGAGAGAGAGAGAACGCGCGCACACGAAATTATACGTTTCGCGCACCTGCTACAGCTGCTGCTCTCAAAGGCTTTTCTCTCTCTCTTTCTCGTTCCGCGACCGAATTATGTGCAATGGCACGCCTAGACGAGAGAATCACACTTTCGTCGAGTCTGTATTAATCCGATTCTCGCGAACTGTCGCCTAACGATTAAGTGTCCTCCCGTCGCGGAGGGGAGGCGAGCTTCCACGTAGAGGTGGGCTGACAATCGGCGGCAGGTTAACGCTGGGGCGGCGCGTGCGTTTGAAAATAAAGAAAAGCTAGGACCGCTAATCGATGACAGTCAGTAGAGTACTTACAGGAGGCTCCTCTGTAGCGAGAACATGACGATCCTGCCCTATGAAGAGTCGCGCGCGGGACACAAACCAGCTGATCCCTCTTCCTCTCTCCTTCCTTCGAGCGAGAGAGAAGGAGAACAGGCTCTCGCACACACACATAAACAGCGCTCCTATCTGCGAGCTGCGCTGGCTTCGGCGCGTCTAGCGCGACTGCGCGCCGAGCGAGATGGTAGCAGACGCCCCTGCGCCATGAGCTGAAACCGAGAGCGCGCCGCGCGCATGCCGACAAAGCGCTATCTACAGGCTCTGCCGGACTCACCTTAGCTCTGCCGTTCTGCGGTGCGCGACGATGCTTTAGCGGGCTATTATTATTATTGTTATTATTGTTTCGTAGAACTGTGCGACAGGGGAGAGAGAGAGAAGAGCGCGGAGTGTAATTTGGCACGGGAGATCGCGAACGACGCGGACGTGAAACCGTTGGGGATTTCCGAAGTTCGAACTGGGAGAGTTTGAGTGAGAGAGGGAGAACGGCTTGTTGGGATTTGCCGATTAATCTTTTTGGGATTTTGGAAGCGGAGGTTCCGTTTGGATGCAGTGGGTCAAGTTTTTTTGGTGATTCGAATTTGTGAGTTTTTTTTATTTATTTTTTTTTATTGGTGATTTTGAAATTTTGCGAAGGCAGACTTGACTTGTGAAATTCGAAGGATATAATGGTGATAAAAATTGAGAAGGACATTTTGAATGTTCCAACGGTCGATTTTGACTTTGTGTTCAACAATGCATACAACTTAAAGGAAAAAATTACAGAAATTTTTTAATGTGATTCCGTAGTTTTCGTAGTAAGTAAAGCCCAGAACGAAGTTAAGTTTTATTTTTTATTGATCTTCGTTTCAATGACTTTACTGCGAACGGGTCAGAACACGATGTTCACGTGCATCGAAATGATAAGTTCTGTGGTTATTACAAAGTAAAAATAATTTCAAATTTTTTCTAAGTGAGGTTAAGCGGGGAAGATTTTGTAAGTTAGGACAAAATTGAAATAAAAATTTTCAGAATTAATGAAACAACATTTTTATAACTTAAATATGTAAAAGACACGATATTCTATTAATACATAACGACTCTGACGCAAATTTAATTCATTGAAATAATTAAAATAAATTGAAATTTATATCGTGAAATGAACTTCTCCAATAATGTGGAAAAGACGCAACATTTTTTTGTTAAATTGTTTTACGGACGACCCTCTTTCGTTTTATTTTAATACCATAATTATCACTAAAATGATAAAAACAGTAATAAGTTTGGCGAGCGCTAAGAAATGTCATAAGGTCGAACGCTAAGAAAAGTAACTATACTTGATTGAGCGTTAAAAAAGTTACTATTCAATGGCTATAGGAATCTGAGCATAGGTGTAGGCCAGGTTCCTAGCCCTTGAATAGTACTTTCTTAGCGCTTAAACGAGTAGTTACTTTTCTTAGAGCTCAGTTAACTTAATACTGTTTTTAGCGCTAGTTTGAGATAAAACCTTTTTCCTCTCAGCCGATGATTTATTACAAAGTTGAATACCATTTTTGGAGTATGTTTACATCGACATCTTAACTCAATCTTTTTTGTGGCATCTTCTCCATATGGTGGTCGCAAAATGCAAAATAAGTAAAATGAAAAAATAATTATTTTTTTGCCTAGCGGGGCTAAAGTGCTAACTTCTCTCCCGGCGCTGATTCGAGAATTTTGTATTTAAAAATAGCATACGCAACACGGGAGGTAAAATGGTGACCCCATAGCACATGTTTGCCACCCTCGCCTTCGGCTCGGGTGGCAATTTACACGTGCTATGGGCTCACCAATTCTTTACCTCCCTAGGTGCATAATATACTATTTTTACCTTACAGAATTGGTGATTGAACAAAATCTATGGCATTATTTATTTTACGTGTTCAATGATTTTACGTTACAAAACCAAATTTATGATTATTTTAAATGTATAGAAAAATTTATAACGTGAGCTACTGGTTTTGGTACTACCTGAAAATAAACCGATAATAGAGTTAAAATTTTGAAATTTTTAGGAGACTGAATTAGCTAATTATAATTAATACTCCTATCAAACTCTTATTGCCATTTGTTTGCAACTAAAGAAAATTTATCAGTTACACATGAGGCCTTACATCCGTTGACAATGGCATATCGCCACTGCTTTTCTTGCCTTCTTCGCGAGTTGTTTGCGGTCGCGGAGCAAGCTCAGTACGACGAAACCTCCTTTGAGGTTAAATATAAATATGTATATAGCGACGTTCATATGTTTTTACAATAATCGCGATGTCTTGAAAAGGGAGGCTTCATTAATTCTTCCGAAACGTCGACTTTGACTTTTTGATGAAAACAAAATAAACAACTTGGTTCGCTGTAAATCGGTTAAAGAAATTTTATTTCTCCCCTCACAACTACTAAAGACTAAAGACTAAAGAAATCTATCTTTGTAACATCTTCCCCAGGCAAGCAGCTTCTCCTACTTTACCTTATCTTAAGTGATTCCATAAATTGTCATTCTAATTGTAAGAACAATAAGTGGTTTGAGCATCATAAAAAAATAAAAACAAAACCCCTAAGGTAAATACGATGGAGAGGTATAACTTTCAAAATTACATAAAATTTTTTATTTTGAAAAATTATACTAGTGACAACAACATGGTTACAAAAAAAAATGTTATTCAGATATTGATTAAAAGTTGTATATTTTATTTTATTTTTCTTTTAAATTAAAAATACATGGAAAAATTGTTGTTTTAATAGTAAATGTTACTGCAATCAAAAATAATTTTCACTTTTTAAAAATAATTTAATGCAATGTTAGTTACTAAATAGGTAAAAAAAGAGAAAAATATTTTAGATGATTTGAAGGTAAATATTTAAACTATACATCGTAAGATGATAAATATCTGAAGTAGTCTGATAACACTTTTACTGTATTCATAAAAAGAAAAGGATTAAAATTTATAGACCCTTTTTGTGCGATTTATGGTCGTTCGTAAGCACTTTGAATTTTAAATAAAATGTTCTCTTAAAATTTAAGTATCACATCTGGGTATTTTGAGTAATTATACATAGTGTAGAATTGAAAAATTAAAGAAAAATTAAAATATTTGTTTGTTAAAGAATGATTTTTTTATTAAAACTTACAGTTAGGGCCTTATAATAGATTTTAATCATAAACTTTGGAATTAATGAGTACAATAAATGAGCACAATGTGAAATATTTTATATCTTTTTTATTTTGTGCTCTCCTCTGCACTGCCAGACTTAAACTCATTAACCGACTTTCTTTTAGAGACCCTGTAAGCCTTAAAAGTATTATTATTATTTTTTGTACATTGTATATACATGCATGAAAGTGTTTTACAAGTGGTTAAGTGGTTAAATTTAATTATGTTTTATATGATAGTCTACAAGGAATTATTAATTTTTGTAATCCAAATAAATACAATTTTATTTACTTTTATTGAATTTCATTTTGTAAACATTAAAACGTCAATTTTTCGAAAACACAAAAAATGAAATCTTGGGAAATATTCTTTAGGCGCTTTTCGTAATTTAATATTTATTTATAATTAATGGTTTAATGTTCTTAACAATTGTCTATCCGACCTGACTAATAAAAAACAATAGGCATTGCTTGTAGCTATTTATAATTTCAATTAAGTGGTGTTGAATTATGAGTCTACTTTGTTTTATGAATACTTCGTCGACTGATATGAAACACAATATGATTGAAATATGGTAAGAAAACTATTGTCACTCTCGGTACTCACAAAAAAAACATATTTCACGTATTTTCAGCGAAAAGTAATGCGATTTTTGGGATCCTTTAAAAATTATACCATATCGACGAAATTGCTAACGAAATAAAAAAGTACAGGTACAGTTTTTCAAGTTCTAGCTACTGTGGGCTAGTATAACTGACTAATATTTAATTAAAAATTAAAATATAATTTTATGTAAATAATGTTTATAAAAATATTATTTACATAGGTATAAAATCGAAATGAAATGCATCTTTAATAATCCATTGCAACAGATACTTTCTGTATAAGTAAAATGGGTAATTTTAATCTTCTAAATGAACTGACATTATTCTTTCTTATAAATACTAAACATTGTCACTTTCATTTCATCTCTCAGATCCAAAGCTGTGATTTCACATACTCATTCTTTCTGCATTTCAATAGACTCTAGCACCTTGCGGTTTTAAAAGGATCGCTGAGTTGACACAGCCGAACTCTTTCTCTCTCTTCAGTTGCACGACTTTTTCGCACTCCAATCTTTTTTCTCTTTTGCTACTCTTGACGTTCAAGTGTTTCGCATTGCTTCGTATATAAGATCTTCACGACGTCTACAGCATCTTGACGACAAAAAAGACGACTAGGAATTTAGAATCTACTCTGAACAACTTGTTTTTACATCTCGTTATATATCTTATTTTTTATTATTCCTCGGAGAACCCATTTCTGTTTATCAGATTCCTCGTAGGTTTGTTAGTGAAAAAGATGATTAAAGGTAACTTTCTGGAATAAATTAATTAAAAGAATTAATGTTTTTTATAATTTATTTTTTTAGGAACTGTAATAAAAAAATTATCCCCAGTGATCATTAATTATTATCTTCTTTTATTGAATTAAATTAAAATTTTTAGCGGGGCTCTTTATGTATTCTGGAAACGTCGAATCGTATTACAATTTTAAAATTTCATACAGACGTTCATTTCGCTTTTACAAAGAGAATTGTTTAATAGAATTATCTCTTAAAAGATATCAATAGCAGCTCTTTCAAACGAACTATAGTGCTAAAATATGTGAACATTTTGAAATTTAAATTTCACTTATAACAGTGTACATTAATTTTGATCAAGAAACTTTATTCAAATATTAACCTTTAGAGAGAGCTGAGTTTCAAGGTGTCAGAATTTCTCACGAAAGTCAGCTAAAGTTGTATGTACAGTAAGATATAGATATATCATGTACAATGTTCCCGCTACGGTTCATGTCTTTATTTAGGTGTACCGGTCCTCTAAAGATTAAAGCACACGAAGATCTATGTTAACAGAAGAGTATAATTTTCTTATTGGTCAGAATGAAACTTTAGTATTTTAATTATAAAAAGAAACAATTTCGTGAAAATCTAATAGTTTTCAAAATTATAAGACAATTATTAAAAAAATACTATTATACACTATTATACAAATTATTGTAGACAAAATAATTATACTAATATCAATTTCTTCATTTGAAACCGTAATGCAGTACACGTGAAAATTAACAAACGAAAGCCTACTCTCAAAGCTAACCGTCAACCCTGTCGCCTCTCGTTTCAAGCGTAAAAACTAATTGGTAAACGCAGCCAGTAATGTTGATTAAAAGAACCGGCAATTTCTCCGTTATACGTATCCCACAGCTATAATAGCCCCGCGCTCTCATTTCTCATTTCACCTTCGGGCTCGTATCACGCTAGCAATCAATCACTTTCTCGTCGAAAGAATCACGCTCGCGCACAATTTGCCAACGCCTCGACGAGCTCGTCCAATGTCAAGGCCACAATGCGTGAATAATGCAGCTTAATCAAAAGCAGCGCCTTGTGCATTCTCTTCTTTCTTCTTCGCTCTACTCCCATTATTAAAACTTTGAACCAGGCGCTCGCGCGCGCGCGCGCGCAAATATACCTAGAGCGATAAGACCACGTGGAAGGTGCACAGTTTCAAGGCTGCGTCGGCACTATTTCAGAGTCTCGAGATAACTGCGAAGATCGCGCCGACGTCGCTCCTTTTCCTTGGCCTGTGCTTACTTAAGTGTATGATGGAGGTGCTCCAGATTGTGGGGAGCTGGAATATTATTTGCGTTTGTAATTTATGCATTGAAAAAAATCGATTTTTATTCGGTGTGCTACTGCGGTGACGGTCGGATGAAAGATGGACAGAGTCGAGTTTTGACGATCCCGGGGGAAATTTTTGTGTTCGTAAAAATTTTGGGGTGAATAGCCTGTGGTCAAGCGTGGGCATTTGGGCGTGGGCGAATCAAATTTAAGTTTGCTGAAATAAACTTTATCCTTCGCGGTAAGAAGATTATTGTCGAATTGTAGTTTTTTGATTATCTGGTGACCTCGGGTGAGTTGTAGATTTAATTGAGATTTACAGCTTTTTTCTAATTTAAAGTTAGGGAATACCAGGCAACTTGTCGAAAGTTGAGTTTTATATGAGAGTTTACATTGATACTATGTTAGATTATACTCGATTGGAAGCAACTAACACAGCTAATATAAATTCAAGCAAAATATATTTAAAATTATACATTAAATGTTAACTTGAAGTAAAAATTTCTTGGTTTCTCTAAGAAAAAAAACTTTAATAATATCAAAATTTTCTTATTTTCCTAGAGGACTGCAAAATTTTTTTGAAAAATTGTTATTTAATCGCATATAAAAAGTTTTTCTTCATATTTTTCAAAATCAATATATTAATATATATTGATCAAAAAACTTTTGTAGTAAAAACTTTGTATTTACTTTTCGAAGCCTCGTTTGAAATATAGATACATACACTAAAGTAATTTAAGGTAATATTTTATTTCTGTTAGCTCGAAGGCAACACAACAACAATAAAAAAAAATTTCATTGATTTTCAACATACATACTCCTCGTTAAAAATAAATTCTTTTCAATCTATACCTCCGAAAAAAAAAATCTAAAACGAGATCAAAGCGAATTCGAGAATAGAGCGCGACAGAGGAATGAAATGTACACTTGTCACTCTAGGCGTAGGACGATTATGGGCCCTTCTATCCTAAGGAGAGCGTATATAGAATGCGTGTCCCGAATCCTGTTGGCGGCCGCTACGACGATCATCGTGAAATTGGAGCTCAAGCGAGCGCGATGAAAAGCTCGTGATGCGTCGTCTCACTCGCAGCCGCGCTCTCTTTCTCTCATTCATTTCGCTCGGCTTTTTTTCTCGAGCCACGTAACAATTCCCAGTGGAAAATATTAGACGTTTCCTCTCGCTCCTTTTTCGTGCTTCTTTATGTCTTTTATTCGAATCCGAGATGGAGATTAGTAAACCTGTTACGCATAATAATGATGTTTGAGAGAATTGCTTGAACTTAACGTTGTAGATAACGTATGATTAATTCGTGGGAAAATTTTTTGAATAATTGGAGCAGCATTTTCCAATGTCTGTAGAAAAAAGGAGCAGGTTGTCTGCTATTCATTCATAAATACGTCGACTCAGTAATGAAAACGCAGAAGTGAGACATTTGGCATTTGTTCAAGCTCATAAATGTACTTTTTCGTTCAAAAAAATGAAAGTATGCAGTTGAGATTCTCAATTTTTTGAAAATAATTAATATTTTAATAAAAATAAGTTAAGTTGATATAAATCTTTGGTATAGATAAATGTCATAAATTTGACGGTTGTAATTAAATCATCTTGCCATTTATTATTTTCGAGTTTATTAAATTTTACTTTTATAAATTAAATTTAAAGTACATAAATTGTAAGTGAATAATTAATTAAACAAAATACAAAAGTAGTTTATGCAAGTATTATGAATTTTCAATCGTGCATTATTCCAGTGAAATTAAAGCTTCTAGTAAATTAAGTTTACATTTCCCATTTATTCCAGGCAAAATTTGCAATTCTATTCCTTCTAAATCTCTGAAAATTTTAATTTTTTTCTATGTAATATTGGATAAAATCGCTAAGATTAAATCGAGTACAGGGTAAATGATTCATAAGTCGCAGTAGCTACCCAACGCAGCGTAAATTTATTTCCAATATCTTTCAAAAATGCGATTTTTCCAATCGTAATAGCAGCTTTAAGGATGCGCGGGCAAGTATAACGTTTGAAAGATATCTCGATATCCTAAAACATATTGAAACTGCTTGACTTGGCAAACTGAGCGCATAACTGCGCTCGTAAAGTCGAAAGTAGAATCAATTTCGATGATTTAAAATCGCGGAAAAGAAGGTTGGTTGCGCTTTAACGGAAGAGCGCACCAAGCTATATCCTTATATTTAATTTTTACTTCCGACTTTATATTTACTTCCGCACTTTCAGTCAGTCGAAGAAGCGATAAAATATTTAGTCGACCGACCGTTCGGATATGTACTGTGAAACGGCAACTATAGGCGCAGTTAAATGTGGGGTAGAAACTTTTTGCTCGATGAGTTTTATAACTTTTCGATTGCTAATATTTACGAAAGTATTGAATTCTTTACTTCGATGGAAGATTTAGAAGTATTTTTTAAACTGCTGCTACGTTTGAAAAAATATTTGCAAATAAAATCAAATAAAATAAATATGTATGTATGCAGAAAGAACAAAAATAGATTTATTTAACGTTTGAAATTTTGTATAAATATATAAAACTTCGTATAAAACATATTTTTCATTCCTGAAAAACAAATTTAAAATCTAAATGTGAAAAGCTGTTTGTTTAATTGTGAAAACAAAAAATTATTATTCTGCTACTCTGTTAATTTGATTGAGTAGTTTGGATCTATTTTTTTATTTTTTTTTATTTTTTTGCACACTGAGGAATGAGGATATAGTAAATAACTTTAAAAATTTTTGTTTTTTTTTCTCGTTTAATAGTGCATGTAATCGATACAGGATGAGAGTTTATGACAATCGTTCGTGTAATGTGATAGTGACAGATGATCCAAACATCCGCCTTTTCAAGTATTTACATTTTTAACAATCGTACAATTTAAAATCTTTTTTTGACACTGGTGTTTGCTTCTTTTTCTTTTATTTCATCGCTGCTTCGCCCTTGCTAACAGAAAGAGTAAAATTCAATTCTCATATTTTTCTCCGCTTAAACTCTCTCACGCACGTTGTGACGCAAAATCGCTCGACACCCAGCGCGCATTCATCAACTTTTGACTTTCAGTTTTACAGCTACATAGTCGAGTATTGTACATATTTATACTTATGACATACATGTAATTGTCTGCTGCATCCATTTTTCTTCTTTCAATTTCTTCTGACTCTCGCTTAATCATTACATTGCGTATCGATCGAATATAAATCAACGGTGAAACTTAAAAAGTGTCGTCAACATTTCGTAAAACCTATATTAAACAATATTCACAACAATCTAACATACAGACTCTTCGCTTTTCAATTCGAATTGCATTTATATCTAAGTACATCACGTTTACACATACCATATGATAAGACGATTTATCTTTTATTTCGATTTTGGAAATCGTTTATTTTTCATCTTTTGCTGTTCGGTTGAGGAGTTTATATTTAATGATAACATTAATTTTGGTAACTGGTATCAACAAAAATATCATCTAAAATAATTTTTTAATATTTTTTATAACAGAGTAATTTGGGGGGGGGGGGGGGGCCCAAAATGAAAAAAATAATAAAAACAATAAATGTTAATAATAATGCTAATAAATTGAATTTATTATGCAAAAAAAAAATATATATATTCATAAAAGTACTTGTTTCCCTAATTACCAACAACCAAAATTAATGTATACATCGAATGAAGGAATGTTAAGGAAACACCTGACTTGGCTCAGCGAAATTTATTATTTAATCTAAATCAACAATTTAGTTCTAATCTGGTAAGGGTCTGTTTACTTTATATCGAAAAAATCACTCATAAATCATTCTATTTTTTGATTTAAAAATAATTATAATATAAGTTTCTTTTGAACATAATGCAACGTTGTACAGATTAAGTATGAAAATAATAAGATTGTAATTAATCAGGTGTTTCTAGATATTTGAGAAACAGAATGACATCTGTATTATACAATTTAATTATAGACATTTGCTGTGCATATTTCTTTCACATGTTTCCAATGTCTGGCTTTAATTATTCTTCGATGCTTTTCTTTACTTTCATCAAGAGTACTTGTGTGATAGGAACAAAGGGCACATATTTATGAATTAATGAATAAAAAGAATGGCTATAATTATTATTATGAAAGTGCAGTTATGATAATTGAATTATGAAATTTTGGATAAGGTTTCAATAAAATTTAAAAATTTTTCCAGTTCATCACTAGTAATTGAATGAATCATATTTTCTTTTTATTACCTCAATTTTTTTACTTTTTAATAATGCCGGGTATCTTCATAACTACAGTATATTTAAAAAATATCTTTAGAAATAATTTTAAATATTTATTGTACATGAATAATTAAAAATATGTAGGGAACCTATGACTGTAACTCACTTTTTTAAACTCAAAATTAAAAACTAGAATTTGTTTCTTCAAATATAGTAAAATGAATTATTTTTAGTAATAATAATGCAAATTATCAAATTTATTATAAAAATGATAAATAAATATTAATGTAAATATTTTGCTGTACAAGTAAATATAAATTATAAAATCAATATTAAATGAACGAAATTATAAAATAACACAACTCGAAATCAGACTTAGTGGACAGCTTTAGTCTAATACCTACTGAATTTTTTAAAATTATTACCCACATTAATAATTTTTTCACCCTAACCACCTAAAAAGTTCAGTTTATGGACCTCTCCAGCGGGAGTAAAAGTTGATTTTATTCCCGCAAAAATTTTATTCCCCCT
>JAPYZA010000020.1:51411-78529 GCA_030522685.1 Eupelmus azureus | reverse complement strand
CAAATGAACAGAAAACATACACAAGAAGGAACACCCATAAATCAAAATCAAAAGTCTTTCTAAGATTGATCATATCAAAAATACAATTCCTTTTCTTTTTCAGAAAAAATTGTCTGTTACTTCGGCAGCTGGGCTGTTTATCGGCCCGGTAACGGCAAAATTGAAATCGAAAACATCGATCCAAATCTCTGCACCCATTTGATCTACACTTTCGTTGGTCTCATGCCGGACAGCAGCATCCGCATTCTGGACGCATGGGCTGACCTACCCACCGGCGGCGGCCGTGATGGATACAACCGTTTTAACCAGCTGCGTGGTCTAAACCCAAGCGCCAAGACTCTCATCGCCATCGGTGGCTGGAACGAGGGCTCGGAAGTCTACTCCCTAGTTGTATCCAAGCCGGAGAAACGATCAGCCTTCGTGGACAACGCGGTGAGGTTCGTGAGGAAATACGGCTTTGACGGTATGGACTTTGACTGGGAGTATCCGAACCAGCGCGGTGGAATTGAGGAGGATAAGGAGAACTACGTGCTCCTGTTGAAGGAAATGAGGGAGAGGTTCGATAAGGAAGGACTGCTGTTGACTGCTGCTGTAGGGGCGGCTAAACACTCAGCCTCCAAGTCTTATAATATTCCCGAAGTCTCCAAGTATCTGCACTTCCTGAATTTTATGGCTTATGATTTGCACGGAGCTTGGGACAAGAAGACCGGCATTAATGCCCCACTGTATGCTGGTTCCTGGGAGAAGGGCGATGAGCTCTTCCTCAATGTCGTGAGTCTTCATTTTTATATGATTAATCTGAAGAATTTCACTATAATTTATGAAAATTTTATAAAATAGTATCTGTATAAAGGATACCTGTAGCATGGTCAGTTACAAAAAATGTAACGCAGTAACCAATAAGAGAATCCAATCAATCATCGATCAAAAAATTTACGTTCAAATTGTAGCTTGGGGCTAATCAACTTTTCCCGGAAAGAATTTTTATTACTTATTACAATGATTGATAAAAATTATAAAAATTATCTTATCATTTCAAGCCATTACAATCTTAAGACAATCATATTGTCGCTCGACTACACCACACATCTACGATCACACCCAGCCTTTTGCTTTATATATATATATACTTTTTTCCGATAGAATGCATCCATCCACTACTGGCTGGAACAGGGCGCGGCCCCTGAAAAGATCGTCCTCGGCGTGCCCTTCTATGGACGCACCTTTACTCTAGACGATTCAACGAAAAACGGAATCGGCGCGTCTGCCAAAATAGCCGGCGAGAAGGGACCGTATACCAGGGAAGCTGGAACCCTTGGCTTCAACGAGATCTGCGAAAAGCAGTTAAAGGAGGATTGGGAGGTCCACTTCAACGAAGAGCAGCGCGTGCCCTACGCAGTCAAAGGTGACCAATGGGTCGGATATGAGAATGCCCGGTGAGTCATGGTGATTAATAATGATTGAAAAGGGTTTGCGATTGGATATTTTTGTAGCTAAAGCTTTTAAGCCGATAGATTATGAATTTTTGGCACCGGTGGTGAGTCGCGATAGCTTGTCGATAATTCTGGAAAAAACGTTATTGCTTGTTGACTATAGATTAGTAGTAAAGCTGCGTGGCATTGTTATTATAAAAATTGAATGTTATGATCAGAGTTCTTTTATTGTAATTGCATTATTTTTGTAATTTATTATTTTGCAATGAATGATATTGTTAAACATGAATTAGAATGAAGGAATTTCGAAATTTAAAACGTGAGTTTGAAAGAATGACTATATATGTACCACCAAATAACATTTTTTTCTCGGTTGTATTAAAATCCTTTCAATTTTATTTATAATCGTGTGCCTCTCTTTTAAGATCTATTCAAGAGAAGGCAGAATACATCAATTCACTGGGCCTTGGCGGCGCAATGGTCTGGAGCATCGAGACCGATGACTTCCGAGGCGTCTGCGGAGCCTCATACCCACTTCTAAAAACCTTAAACCACGTACTGCGCGGTGGTCCGGCTCCAGAACCACCAGCTACCAGGCCACCACCTACAACCGGCGAACCAGAAAGTAACGTTGAATGCACGGAAGCCGGCTTTCTGCGGGATCCCAAAGACTGCTCGATATTTTACCTGTGCGTGCCAGACCCCCAGAATGGATTCCAGCAGCACAAACTCAACTGCCCCAAAGGCCTCGTGTTCGACACGGAGCTAAAGGCTTGCAACTGGCCGGAAAAAGTCGACTGCTCAAAGCTCTTTTAACGATTTATGATCTTTAGGTGATATTCCGATTTCACGATGCTCGAGTATTTACGAAAGCACGCGAGCTCGAAAAACATTTTATACTGCAAGTGTAAATTTATATTTTTTTACGTAGATGTATTGAATGATTAAGTAGAGTAAATAAATAATAGTTAATCATGTAAACTTACTGTTAATACAAATACTGATTTTGAATAATCGGTGTTCTAAAAGTAGTTAATTGTAAGATGGATTCGCCAAATCGTAAATGAGGAAATTCATAAAAAATCCCTTTAATAGTTTCGAAAACTTGAAACAAAAATGTTGAGATACATCTTTGCGACCTTTTTTTTCTTGTTCGATGGATCATAAAATAGACGAAAAAAATTGCTGTACACACAATTTTAAAACACTTTTTTTTATTAACAAATTAAGATTTAAATTAAAACTGTAAAAGCGTATTTAAAGCTTGAAATAAGAGCTTTCTTTAAGTTTTTAATTTCATCATATTTATTATATTTTATATTACAATTACGTATTTTTAGTTTTGATGTTTAACTATATTTTATAATCATTTGATGTTACAAAACTTTTTGCATCATAATAAGATTTTCGATTTTAATTTTTTTTAGATTAAGCGATGATCGAAGAAATGTTAAAGCTTTTGTATTTGTGGTATTACTCACGTTATCAGTAAAAATATAGCTCTATTAAAAATTTCTTTCACAAAGTTATACAATCGATATAATCTTTATTACGAGATTCATTTATTTGTTGTTCTTACTCATAGATATAAGTAATAATAAAAATTATTCAAAGAGTTTATCATTGTTTGAATATTTAAATGAGAGTAGATTAGCTAAGGGGGTTCTGGCTCACCGGGACTGGCCCACCACTACGAGCCAACTACTTACTTATATTACTTCAACAGTAACTTTACAGTTTTTACTAAAAATCCATTATGAGTTTCATCACTCCTAAATATCAATATCAGGTCGTTCTATTCATTTCGGCTTATATGATCAGAATTGAATGAAAATTCGCAGGTAACAAGTTAATATAATAAAAAAGATACAGTTAAATTCTTGTGAGGCTCATACATAGTAGTTTTAAAAAGTGCATTTGATACCTTTGAGAATAACTACGTAACTATAAAGCCATGAAAAGTGCTAATTACCATAAGAACTCATGTTAATTTGTCAAAACAAGAACATTAATATCTTTTTTATACTCTGTATCCTCAAAAAAAATTAACTGTAGCTTTTGGGGTTATTTTATCTATGTTGAATCTCAAAGAAAAGTGATACAGAAATTTTGTACCTTTTGCCAAATATAAAAGTAATATTTAGTTTGCTTTGCAATTTATTCTCAAATCGTAATAAAACGCAAACCAGTATCATCTAATTCTCAAAAAGGACAAAAACTCTTCACACGATCAGATCCGCTTCTTTTCACTAGCCTCCATAGCTTTTCCCTCCAACCTCACCCATAATTACGATTAATCAAATGAAGTCCATCCTAACGAATCCAGCTCCGCAAAAAAGGTAGCCTCTCCAATCTACCCTCATCCAGCTCTCACGTTCTCCGCAAGAACTTGATTTCCGATTTTTATCTCTCTCTCTCTCTCTCTCTCTCTCTCTCTCTCTCTCCCTCTCTCTCTCTCTCGCTCTTTCGTTCTCTCCCTCTCTCTCTTACTCCTCCCTTTTCTTATATTCGTATGCAAAGTGCGCGGCAGCCTCGAGGGTGTGCTATAAATTTTCCGGGCTTTATCCCGCTCTCGCACAATACATCCTCTCCCGAGAGCGAGAATGAGAGCAGGCATGTAGGGCTACGCTACACGCGCTGTAGCGATTTCATATGCACGCTTGTTTACCGCCTAGCTGACGACATATTTATGGGAGCTAGTGCACGCGCCCAGACTGCGTTCTGCTTCTATATACGCTCCCAAGCGGAGCCCTCCCGAGAGCGCGACTGGGATTCTTCTGGTTATTATCGGTTTCTCGCTATACGCATTTTTTGACGCTTTTTCGGCCGCAAGAGCGATGCTAAGGTAAATGGGAAAGTGAATTTTTTTCCCTTTTTATCTTGTTATACGTATTTTTTTGTGAGGCGCCTGTTTGGGCCAATTTGTATGGGACTGTCTTGTTTGGCAAACGCGCTTACTATTCAAACGTTTTGGGTTTTACGTATCGTGGATGAGGGTTTAGCGAAGGCAAAAGAAGAAGGTTTTGCGTTATGTAATTCTGGAAAAGAAGATGCGGAAATGCTTTTTGAGGTACGAGAACACTTTTTCCGAAAGCCTTGTATGTTCTAAAAAATAAAATGTGACTCGATAAGTCCTTGGTAAGAGCTCGAATTTCGAAAATTTACTATTCTAAAAATTGAATTTCAAAAATTCACATATTTTTCCAGAAATAGATATTTTAAAACATTAAAAAGTGTGATGTCAATGTGTAAAATCTTAATATATAAACAAACATTAAAAAAAAGAAATAATAGTGAACTTCAAATCAATTACACCAGCTCCATAACATCAACATATCAATATCCCTTGATAATCAAAGTATAATTGACTAAAACACGTCGAAAAAGAAAGTTTGCCCTCGCATAATCAATCGATCAATATTCCCATTTTACGAATTCAGCGCGCCTCTCTTTCCATTCCCCGACAAATTTCTCGATATCGAATGATCATTATGCATTATGCGAATCCGAGTAAAAAAAGTAGCCGGAATTACAGAATTCTGCGCGGGCGCGCGAGAGCGCGAAGAATCATGTCGTGAATGAGGAATTCGACGTGTCGCTTCGTCATCCGCCAAGCTGAAGAAGTTCTTTTTTTTGTTGCCAGTCGAGCAGGATACATCCCTCATATGGTATGCATGAAAACGGGCTTATTCGTCAATGAAGTGATCGGCATCTCGGATTCGATGTGCCTGAGTTTTATGTACAGGTACACGGTATTTCATTTTCAGATGCGACTATTTCTGATTAAAAGAAATAATGAGAAATACACTGAAAAAAGTGCTTGGTGAATCTAACAAAGTAGCACTTGGTTAAAATATAATTTGTTGCTCCTGCGAAGTGTTTTCTTATCTTTACAAATATAGTGTTGTATTGACAACTATTCGGACTTCGTAAACTTTTTTTTAACAAAAAACTACTTATAACAAAAACAATTGTAACAATTACAAAGTACTTTGTAATTACTTAACTTAACTTAGCTTTATACACAACATTTTTTAACAGAATACACTTTGTAACCTTTACCAATTAATTTGTTAGTTCCTGTACTTAAAGAAGTTTTATATATATCATAATCAATGAGATGTAATAACCCGACTTAAAGTAATAAAAAATAGATCATTTTCCTAAAAACTTCAGCTCGCATTAACTTTTTTACCTACTAAATAAATATCAAATATCACTTAAATTAACAAAAAAAAGGTATCATTAGCTTAACTTTTCTTAGTGTGTAAAAATAGTTACAATGATGTGTATAAATACTTATAATAATCAAGTATATCCGTGTTACAAAGTTAAAACTATGTATATCAGAAGCCAATTTAAACGATTCAATACCAAGTATCTTACAAGCATCATTACTTTTTCAAGCATGTGTTTTTGAATACTGTGTTCACTAGAAGAAAGGTATTTACTGGTAATAGACCGGTGCAAGAATTTAAGTTAAAAAAACTTTATTTCGACCGACTGCAAAATAGTAGGAGATTTTTCTGACTTGTAATCTATATACATAAATTTATAAAATGCAAGGGTTTACATATTTATACTTTACCAATACAGTTCTTGAATAGTATTTAAAACTTATAGTTAATTTATATAGTATATTTTAAAATATCATTATTACTTTATTTTTAATTAATCACGTATAAATAATTAAAAGCATAGTTATTGCAGTTGAGAGAAATGAACTTATAACCGCAACTATGTCGGAATACCACTGTTATATATTACATCAGAAGAGCCTCGCAACCCATAGACTCCTTGGTCCGTAAAACTTGCATCGCCGCAATCTGAGTTATTTCACACATGAGGCTGCCAGTGGATCGATGAGCCTCGCGCTCTCGCATTGCACTAGCGAAAGCACTCCTGGATCGTCGGGATGCCGATCGCCGAGCGACGATCGCGTCTGTCTATGCGGAGCTCGCTCGCGGGCCGCTCCAGTTTTGCGTTTCGCAGGTCAAGGGAGGACGAGACGGTGTCGTTCGGATGCCAAAGCTTCGCGGCATATTGAACAGTAGCCCCCGATATTTGCGGGCTTGCATTGTTCGCAGCGACTTTCTTTATTACTTTTTCCTTCATAAGCAAAAGAATTTTATACCACTCTAACCTCAAAATCATAACTTTGAGATGATTTTTCGGCTCTCGTGCTATAAAATACGGTTCGATACTGGTGTGTAAGGTGATTTTTGCCTCGTGCGACTTTTCACCAGAAAAGGTCTCACGAGGCAAATAACCGCCTTCCACACCCGTATCGAAATGTACTATTTCAAATTTCTTTCATTTTTAAAGCAGTATCACGTGATCTTATTGCTAAGATTATTGAAGCATAAGACAATGATGTTGTGATTACCTAAAAAATAATAATTCTGTTTTAATTAAAATCTGATATTTGTATTAGTGCATAAATTTAGTTTTTTATCAAATTACATTTTTGTAGGTTTCACGAGAAAGCTGAATAAATTTTCCAGCTGTTAAATAACAAGGTTTTTGAGACCTTGAAATTACGAAAATAATTTTTTTAACTGTATCAACCCGGAAGTTAAACCAATCCAAATGAAATGCACAATCGCCTATTTTTATTTCCTGTTATAACAACTAATATTACAAACAGTAAAAGCATATAATAAAGTTATAAAAAACTAATCAATACAAACAGCGTCTATCAAACGTTGCGTCGAATTGCAATAAAACCAAAGATCTAAATTCATGGAAAATAAAATAATCACAATGTGCCCTAACTGGAATAGGCTTCTCCTTCTATAAAACTTGAAAGTTATTTTGATCAATGCAATTTATAGAATTAAAAGAATAATTGATTTCTTACCCAAACAAGATTGTGCATTTGTATTCCAAAATGTAATACATTCCTTAACATTTCAAACAGTATTAGTATGTGGAATGCCTTTTCAAGTTTATTTATAAACCTGTTAATCAACATATATATAAATATTTGTACACCTACGAAAGCATTATTATGTTACCTGTATATTGCAATTTGTTGCTTAATAATGCACATAATACATTTAGGATTTACTACAATTTTTTCATTAGCGTTACAGTCATGAGATTGTTTGTCGTTGTAGTGTTTTAAATTATCGTAAAGTACATACAGTTGATTACTGGCGTGAGTCGCAAGTATAAAAAAAAGTGAATCAATAGTAATAACTGTAACTCCCCATAAAAAGATTGGTATAAGTGCACATAATAATATCACTTCAAATATTGGGCTCTCCATCATTATGTTTGGCAATACTGTAAAGTAAGGTAATTGCCTTAACTTTACGAAGCTTTTGGATTTACTAAGATATAGTTGATTACCATATACTAAAATAATTATTTTTTATTATCATGTAATAAGTATTATCATTTGATACGAAATACACTCTAATATAGTGGTTTTTGTAAGTGCAAAAATATAATTCTGTTTTTAAATCAGCTGACAACATGCAAATATTAGAATTATAAATTAAATGTATTTACCTGTAATAGATAAATATACGAAGAATATCAGGACATATGAAATATATTTTATTCTGTTTATATTATAAACAATATATTTTTTAGAAGTGAGAGAAAAAGACAAATATTCACTATAATCAGATATTATAATCATAAAAATAGCTTTTAAATTATTTTGATAAAACTTGATAATAAATAGTTTTATTGTTGTAGATAGAGTAACGAAAACGTATAAAAAACAATCCATGAACGTTTCATCATCTGTAGAATAGTGAACACCACAACAGCAAAAAAAAGTCAAAATAACCAGAAGTGAAGAGCACATAGTAAATTTTAGATTTGAATATCTATTTTTCAGAGGCCAGATACCAAGTAACTTCATACTCCATTTGACGAATCCAAAAACGAACTGAAGACATTTAGCTTCAAAATTTTTATCGATTAGATCATTTTTTGAAAGTCTTCGTTTAAAGTAGTACATTTTTACACCGAAATTTTAAAATTCGAACGTAAATTTTTGCTGTTAAGTACAACAACCTTACACTCTAGTGACTTTACCAAAACTAAGAAGTTAGTAAACGCGGATAAAATTACAATTCGCTTTGGAGTACGTAATTAGAGAATGATCATAATGGATAATATGGATATAACATTATTATTTCAAGACTCATTAATTTATATTTGTCGTATTAAAACTGTGAAGTAACAAATGGTGCGTTTATGAACAATTTACATAAATACTGTTTACAGACTATACTAGTAATTATTCAAGTATATGAATAGAGGATCAAAATGAGATACTTCTATATAATTGACCTGAAGCCAAAAGTAAAAAGGGAATATAGTTTTAGTGAATATTAGTCTTTATTAATCGTTATAAGCTAACAGACACGTAACGAATAGATACTATATATAGGTAATAACGCATATTTGAGCTTAATTATTTGAGGCAAAGGAAACAATGATTTTCACAAATTTACTGAATATCCGGGCTTACTCACAGCAAAATTCTGTTTTACCATATAAGGTTTTGCTTATATGACTAAAATTCTATCTTTATCAAATAATATTATGCTAGTATACCTATAGGTATCAGCTTGTCAGTACAATGCTAACAGAGCTTCAGAACGTCAACGTCCAGTTATATTCACATATGGACATCAGATTGTCGTTACGACGTGCTTTTCATGACATGCAGTCGATATTCTGGCATTCAGCATTGCATTTGTGAAGACATCTTTCTTTCAGAGGCTTCCTAATTTCATATATTAAAAAATTTAAATAAATGATCATTCATTTTCAAAAAAAGTTTTTTCAACAATTTGTTCAATTTGTGTCTTACGTAATTTTTCTTATCTGTTTGGAGATATTTCAAGTATAAACTGCACCTGTAGCGAGAATCGCTTGCGATCGTTAATTAACCCATCAAAAAGAATGAACTTCGCTATCGCGATGTAGAGGTGAAAAGTAATGAGCGAAATCTCTGAAGAAGCCTTTTGATAAGGTTACCAAAAATTTATTTTGAAGGAAAAATCTTGATCGGTCTGAGAAGAAGAACGGCAATGAAATTATTTCAGAGTAAAACGAATTACTTAAAAAAGCAGTTTTTCAGTTATTCATATCCACTGCTAGCGTTAAAAAGTCCTGATATCTTGTTGAGAAACTTTTGAAAAGAAATCTAAGTGCACTATATCAGCGTGACTGAAATGAAAAAGCTAAGGTGCTCGGATAGTCCACTCCATAGCCACGATCTAATTACCTCTGGTCCGCTTAGCTCTACGCGTGCTCACGACTTGCCATCCATAACAGCACTAGATACGTCAAAATTTATTAAGGCAAACTGCGCTCCCAAGACGTTCGCGCGGTGTGCAGTTGCCTCGCGCGCACCGCGAGCCATTACGCTCGAGTTTCGTCTTGTTAACGCTCGTCCGCAGCCTCTTCCAGCGTCTTACACGTTGAGCTAGCCACCCACGCCTCCCCCTGTTATAGGCTTGCAAAACACATCACCTGCGCGCGCTCGCTCGCTCGCCTCGCTTCCCGCAGCCATTGTTAATAGCCCCGAGGAGGAGGCGGAGGGAGGGCGAACACGTCAAAGCGCCTGCTCCTGACGTCCTCGGCGCCGGCGATCTCGTTAGCTCTATATGTATATATAAGCGAAGATGACACATGGGGGCAAAGTCGCGACCGGACCGACGATTATTCATTCCCAAGCTGAGAGTTTCCATTTGTTAGAGGACGGGCCGAAGCGAGGCTGCTCTGCTGCTGAAGTTGCTCTGCCGTTAAGGTGCGCTCTCGGAGCATTGTTAATCTTTTGGAGGAGAGGAAAAGTCCGTTTCTACCCTGTGTATCGGAAGAAAAATATTTGTGGGTATTTTTTTTTTTTTTTTTATGGAAGAAGGGAAAAATATTTTTTTAAGCGTCACTGAAGCAAGTTTGTTTTGAGATTATACTGTTTAGATATTTAAAAAAATATTGAAACGATTACGAAAATCAGAAGCAATTTTATAAATAATTTTATTTGTAAAATGTAATATCGAATAAATTTCTGCATTTCAACGCATAGTCGTAAAAAAGATTAAGTCGATAAAACAAAAAGATTCAAATAAAGGACTTTACAGTTGAAATTCGCACATGCTATAGCCATTACAGATTGCGCTCCATTTATCTATTTCAGAGATGTAAAGTTCAAAATGTTACCGTATATTCAAGGGTCTACTAGGTTTGAAGTTGAAGTTCATATAGCACTGAACTGACAGTTTTCCGAATAAGCTCAAGCTTTTGTGGCTCAATAGTTTCTATCAAAGCTTTGTCATTCTCACAAAGCGGGCGAAACTCCTCTTTTACTTTTTAATCTGTTATTTGAATTTTTACACGTTAGTTTTATACGCTAAGGAATGATCTAGCGTATCAATTCAAACATTCGATATCATTTTACTTGAAAACGTAAAAAGTAAACGTAGATAAATCCAAAAAATGTCGGAAAAAGATAAAATTGAATTCTTGTTTTCGACAAGAGCGCAGTTAGCATGCATGTTTGTATTTGCAGTGCGCATCAGTTGCATCCGCATCTATTTTTATTGAAAATAGCCAGGCAGTATTACTTTCAGCAACAATGAAACTTTATTTACCTCAGCCAGAGCGCAGCATTTTTTATTCTCAAAAAACAAATCAATGGCAGTTGGACAACTTGCATAAATAGCGGGCAGGAAGAAAAAGTTTCACATCCTCAGAGGCCATATAATAAAATTGGTGGGTGGAGGGGGAGAATGAAAAAATTCTAGCGAATTATTCGCGACACGAAAGGTTTAGAGCTCGGTTCCCGGTAGCCCGCGTGTCTCGCGCATTTATCATTCGGCCGAGAATTGCAAGCTGCACGCAAGATATTTTCGGAAGGGATTAACGCCGTCGGCGAAGATTATAAGCGTGCGAATTGTTTTTGGTATTTATTAACGCGCGCCTGCGCTCCACATTTTCCGTAGTAGTTTCAGGAGAGCGGCGGCGCTGGAATTTACGCGCGCTCGATGAGAGCGAGAGAGCGCGCAATAATAAACGCGCGGCTTTTACGGCGATAAAGTTGCGCCGAGCCTCGCCTCTAATGCCATTAATTCATTCACTACCCATTATCGTCTTAATAAAATACTCGCTTCATTGAGTTATTCAGAAGACGCTGCGCGCGCTCCCGCTCCGTATTAAAAGACTCGGCTTAGTTACATGATTCAATTTTTATTGCCAACTCGGCACGTCTCGCACAATTAAAATTAAAAACTTAAGCCCCACGTCTCCTCGAGTATGCATCAACTCTCATAAATAAAGGCGGAATCCATAGGTGACCTTGTCCATATTGCGCTGTAACAGGGAACGCACGCGAACTCCTCTTCGTCCAAGTCACTCGTCGCTCATGTGCTTGCGTAACTGTTTTCACCCGCGCGATCATTGCGCGACAAGGACGCACATTCAGTCGCGTGCGCGTCCGTCAATCGGCGCGCTCTTTTATTGCGCGGCCGATAAATCGCCAAGACGAGAGACGTCCCCCTCTGCTCGTGTTTGACTTGGGGCTGATACGTTGAATAATCAATAAGAGCTCGGCCCAAGGAGGAGCATTAAACTATTGTCGTCGATTTTTACGGCGAGCTTGCGTACGCCTACGGACAATTGCTTTGTTGTAATGTATTGGGATGCTTTTCATGTTTATTCGTGCGCTTCTTGGCTATGCGGATGGCTGTGGGGGACATGTGGGGAAAAAAGTATTCAAGGACATGGAAGTTTTTATGGGAGATTTGTTGCGGCTAAAGTTTTATAGAAAAGAACTGCTTACTTGCCGCGGAGGCGAAAAAAAGGTTTAATTCACAAAGTGGTCGTATAGCCTTGTTGTGGCTGTTTCTGATTTTCGCCGATAAATACGTGTGAGTAATAGGCAAATTACGTGACCAACACAAAGGCAAGTGAAAAAGTTTTAAAAACTAACCAATTATCAACAAAAATTTAACCTGCACTCTGAAATCCGATGATGAGTGATGAGTCAAGTCGATCGCACGCATAGCTTCTCTCGAGCCTTGCAACATCTGCTCGGAGCGTTAACAAAATCAAATCCCGTAATGAAACTGGCCCCACGTCACTTTGATGATGAAATCGCGCGTGCAGGCATATCCGCTCCTGCAAAGCTTCACGCCGATAAGCCGACAAACATTTCACGTGTACAGAGCGCGCGCGCAGTGCAGCTGCGTTTCTCCCTCTTTCCTCTCGCGCAGCGATAAGCGAGATCGACGTGGAGGCGCGCACTGACGGACAGCGCGATTAATTAGCCATTTTCCCTAAACCATCAGGGGGCTCGCGGTCCTGCAGAGAGCCGTGCCGTTTAAACGAGAGTAGCGGAGCGACGAATCTTGCGCCAAAAGCTATTTGCAAATTGCTTTTGGGGCGGCTGATTGCTTGATTGCCGAGCGCAGGAGGGGACACGTAAGTTAAGTAAGAGCGACGAGTTGTGCATCTCGCAGATAGACAATGTAGCGTGAGCGCGAAATTGATATGAGTCGGTGTGTATGCGCGATGGTTAGGGGGGCTGTAGTGTGTGACGGGACGGCTGGCGTCTGGCTGCAGATCGAGCGCGATGGCTTTCCGGTAGGAAGTGATGGATGCGCGAATTTCGCCGAGCGCTTTGAAGCTCGATAGCGCTGATTCGATGGGTTTGATCTCTAAATATCTCGAGAATTTGGGAGATTTTTGTTAGGTCTTGAGAATTTTGATTGGGAAACTTGTAAAACATTGATAGGTCGATTATGAACGGCTTTTTGATTACCTTTTTGACCACCAGTTACCTGCAAAATAAATTTGACTGAATGTAGTTTCAATGCGTTTAATCAAATTACACAGTCGTAGGCTAAAGAGTGATATAGAAATAAAAATCAATTAATAATATATTTTCTGATACAGAATTCTTTATATATAATGTGAGCACAGATGTCAAAATTATTGCTGCAAAATCGTGACTACAGGTCAAGTTTTAAAAGTACAGTAAAGTAACTTCTCATCAAAATTCAGCATAAATAAAATATGTAATTATTGTTTTAAAAGACTGTAATTTTTTTATGAAGTACTCAAAGTTCATATATGCATACAATAATTAATGACTATTTAAAAACTTTCTTGCTCTAGACCCGGCAATTTCTTATTTTTACGAGTGAAACATTAACGTTCAGCCATTTCAAAAACGAAACAAAAAGCTTAAAAATTTTCACTATCCCCGATAAATTATATAATACACAACGAAAACACCATTCCAAAAGACGCTAATACTTTACATAATTTCTCAACTCAAAAAAGTGGCACGCTCAACAAAAGCAGCGCGCGCTCAAAAAAAAGCAGGCAGCCTAGACGCGAGCCGTTGGCTTTGTCATCAGCTCGCACTCATATGTCAGTTCGGAAAAGAAAAAAAAAAGAAAAAGAGAAAAAAAAAAAAAAAAAAAAATACCTAGCAAATGAAAAGAGTCCGGGGCAAACGTGCCTCTGTTTAGCGCGTTTTCGCGCCGCGCTGTTATCTCGAGTTTCGCGCATTGACGAGAGAGCCGCGCGCGCGCACGTAGAGAGCAGGAATGCGTGCGTGGTGAAAAGAGGTTAAAACAGTTAGCACGCAGGCATATTTTACGAACGGAAAATAAGTGCAGTAATTTACGATGTTCTTTTATGCGCGGCGGCTTGCGCTAATGCTTCTGCGACAAATGAGTTTTTCACTGGCCTGCGTAAACGTCTTCTTTCCGATGCTGCAAATTTTCTTTCAGTTTACGCGCCTGCGGAGACTGGATGAATGGCGCTGGCCTGAATTTCAAATTGTTTGGTCGGCGTTCATTTTTTTTTTTTTTTTATTTACAATGTAAGTGAGAATGTGTTTGCGTTGGAAGAAAGCGAACCTTGACTATATAGTGTACCCTTATAACTATGGCAAGATGTTTTATGTGTTTTGCAAATTTTGAATATAATTAGAACAGCTTTTAAACTGTTTTAAAGTTGTAAGCCTATGCAATTATAATATCTCTTACATGTGGAAGTACCAGTATAGTTTTACGTGTCAATGACAACGTTGCCTGCATAACTATGTTCGGTAATTATAATCGGTTAAATATGTTTATTATTATGTGTACATGTATACAATGATTGAAAACTAGGAAATAACATCGCACAATAAAGAGTGTGTAAATTATAATCATAGTTTCATGTACACTGCTATAATTACATGAATTTTCTAAATGTTGTTGACTTTGATCCCATTTCTCATAGGCTTAGATTATACAATTAAAACTATTATGATGATTAAGTTTTCAAACGTAACTCATACTTTAAACGGAAGTAGCATCTTTAATCATGTTTTTTATTTACATTTATATGGTTGTTTATTGCTGAAGGTAATGTGGTGTTTTTATTTATCAAAAGCTGTAAATATAATCTAAAAATACACCTATAAAATCTATGTACCTAATTAAAATATCTATGTACCTAGTTAAATCTTATTTTAACTTTACTTTTAAAGTTTGAAAATCCATAAAAGAACTAAATGATCAGATCATTGATCTCTTAGACTCATTTCGAGACCTTCGGATCATTAATCGCCGCTATATTCCACCATACCCGGTATGGCAGTAAAAACATCCTTCGATCCTTGGACTGGTTTAAATACAATTTTACTTTATTTGTTTCACAAACTGCCATATTTATTTTCCAACCTGAATCAGCCGCTCATACCATTCACCAACTACCTACCAGCCATCCCAATCTCACTTTCCACAAACGAAATCAAAATAATCCAAAAAGAAACCATCCACTTCCGCCTCTGACGATCGATGCATCTCCTGCACACGTGCGCACTAGCACTGAAATTATTTCGCACCGGATGCATTCGCGAAGAAGTAAGCAGGAGAGCAAAAGATTGCGCAACCTCCTTGTTACTACTGGTCAGCGATCGTGACTCAATCGAGCCGGCTAATTGTTCGTTTGCGTTTCGCGCGCAGAGCAGTAGAGAGAGAGAAAAAGAGCTCGCCATTTCCGGTGCGCGAATTCAATGCGGGCGCGCGATCGAGTGAATCACAGCGCTGCGTGCGTTAATGCGACTCGTGTTTTTTATTTGCTTTTCGCTGCTGCGCGAGGAATTCATAGATACCTGGGGAGTGCGAAGCTCGTTAGTACCGAACGGTGGATAAATGGAAGGTTTGGTCGGGCTGTGTGTTTTTGACGTTTTGTTAAAAGTTGCGAGGATTTTTTTGCACTGGAAAAAGTTTGTTGCGTAATTCAGTTGCGATTACTCTGTTTTTTGAGCTTGTGTGAATCATAGGCAGGTGTGTAGTTGAAAAAAGTGCAAAATGGTTTGTAGGCTTTTGTAGATGATAGAATATAAGATTTCGAAGAATATGGATCTTTGCATTAAGTAAAAACATCAATGTAATTGAAGAATTATTTTTTATAGTGTATATTTAATTAGAGTAGTAAATCCACTCACCTACTTACAAAACTGCACTTAAACCAATTTAAGCTCTTTTAATTTCGTTATAAAAAGCACTCGGTAATCAAAGACCCACTTTTTCTCGTAACAAGCCGCAACAAAGAGCTGCTCGTCCAGCGAGCTGATAAATAAAAAAATTAGGCCCGATTTTTCGTTGTTTTCGTGGCAATTAAAAGTCCCGCAAGCGGCGCTCGCAGCCTTAAGTGACTGCGGAATGTGCGAAGGTGCGCACACGAAGAGAGGAAGAGAGGAGCGTTGACGTGCCTCATTGACCGAAGGGTCTGTCCCTCGGTCCCGCGCTTAATTTCAAACTATGCGGCGCACACGCGCGAAACCGACACCGAATTCCCAACGTTTAACCTCGCGCGTTAACCTTTTGAAAAAGCGCGGCAATTAAACTCGTTGTGACGAGCGCGCGAGATGAGAGGCTGGAGAGTTAAGGCTGAATGGGGAATTTAAAAAGATGGGTTTGAGTGAAGATGGAGTTTTGGGATTGAGAGAGTGATTTTGTTGAAACGGGGGGTATTAAAGTAGGGTTTGGTTGGAAGTAGTATATGGTGGGACTAAAAAAAATAAGTGCGTTGAGTTTTATGTTTGATTATGCAGGAAAAGATGAATTGTAGCCTAATTTATGACGAACGGGTGGATTGCGTGATTAGATGACAATTTTGTGGAAGGAAACTGTTAAGTAATGATTCAATGTGTGACTAATGTCATTTTGAAAACTTTAGTCACACACTTCTTATGTCAATTGTAATAACTTATTTCAAAAGTAGTGCTATACTATTACTATATGATTTACTAAGAAAAGTTTATACATCAGTCATAAAAGCTAATTTTAAATTGCAATTTTAAGTGAAATTTACCTCGTGCTTCTATAAATAAGTATATTATATGCAGTAATATATAATTCCAGCATTCTGTTAGTCGTATTATTAAAAACTCGTAATAATAAAATTTCAAGCTCAATGGCCGTTACAGAGGTTATTTTATAAAAATTCATGTTACTTAATAGTGCTTGAGCTTATATGGGTCAGAAACGTTACACGTAATAGGCGGGGACAAACATCTATATTCAGATAGCATCCTCCAGTTTATGTTATTTCTGAAGTACCTCTCAAAGCTGTCAAAAAAACTGTAATGCATTAAACATCTGACGGAGAACAGCATTATCTCTTGCTTTTGCAAACAATTAAAATATATAATATAATATTTGAAATTATTTCTAATATTTCATATATGAAATAATATATTTTCCAGCTGTATTATTAGTTACAAAGGTGTATTAAATCACCTTAGAGTCAGTGCATCCCTTAACAAGGTAAGCAAAAATCATGATAGTCCAGTGGACAAGTTTGAACGAACAATGACCAAAAAAAAAGCAGCAAATCAACGTCCAGCATAAAAAGGCTCTACCCTAAAAAGAAACTATCTCTTTCTCTCGTTCTCTCATCCCCTTAATAACGACCTGATTAACGTCGCGTTTTTTCTCCCGTCTGCCGGCATTTATATTTATCGCGCTCGTTGGGGCAAAAATATATAATACGCTCAGGCAGGTTTGCGCGTAACGATCTGCAGAAAAAAGTAGCTAGAGGGCCAACGGGACTAGTCTGCACTGCTCTACAGCGAACTGATGAAGCTGCCGCTGAATCATGAAATTTTTCCGTCTCCACGTTGTAAGTACGCGCTAAAAGTAGTATGTGCGCGCTTGCACGTGTACGTGTATGTGCGCGCAAGACTAGGCGCGTTATCGTAAGTCGATTTCTCTCTTTTCCTCTGGCAGGCCGCTTCTTCGCGTTACATACTTGGTCAACTCGATATTCTTGGCACGTTGTTCTCTTCCCCCACGTGCGAGTTAACTCTACTCCGCGCGCCCCTTCTTTTTTCTCTATCTCCCGCGCGAGATATATCCTTTTCCCCACCCTCACCTGTTCGCTAGCCTATCTTCCCCTATTTATTTCCGACTTATTTACGCCGTCCCTCTTTCTGTCATTTCGCTCGGCTATATTTCTTCGCGAGTTCCTTCGACTTTTTCTTCTTCGCGACGCGTCGGCTCTTCTTCTTTTTTTATCCGTTTATTGTTTTCATTTACCAGACGCGCGCGCGCGCCGACGGACCGTGCGTATAGTTAAACGCTCGTATTTCTTCATGAAGTGAAGGGAGCGGATCTAGGCGCGACGTGAATTCAATAAGGATGAACACGGTAGCTTTGATGCTGTGGATTATAGGCGGCTTGCTTACGTAGTTTCGTTCTGACGTAAGCTGAGGGCGAAGATAACATATAAAAGGGAGTACTCGCACTCTGGTTTACCTACCCATCAAATTTCATTCTTTTTTTGCACATGAAGTTCTTCTTCTATTTTCGAGAACATTTCCAGCAAGAGAGCAACTCTCATCCTTCCTCAAAGAACGAACTTCGTCTCCCTTTTATCTTAAAACTTAAGCCTTTGTCCCCGACTGCAGCCTCCTCGCTCGTCGTTAATGCACAATAACGAAGACAAACGACAGGCAGATTGAGAGAGCGTATATACCGCAGCGCGCCGCCTCGTTGACAAGTCGAGTGCAAGAGCGACACTCGAGGCTCTCGCTATATACGTGCAAGTACGGCCAGAAGCCAGAAGGAAAGAGGAACGAGCGCGTTTATGGCTCTCGGGGAAGATGGCGCGTGTATTAACGACTGCTGGACCCTCCTCTTAGCGCGCGCTGGATAAGACAATGGACTCGAGAGCAGATGTGACGACAATATACGTGCAAAGACGCGCTGCATTAATGCTTATGCGTCCTTACACTGAGCGCTGTCTTTGCCATCGGGTTTGTACCGAGGACTGCAGGGAGCTTCTGAGACTGTCCTTGAAATTGGGTGACACTGCCTGATGAGGACGTTGGAGCTGCAGCTTTGTGCCTCTGATGCGTGCATAGGTGTCGTCAGGTTGCTTTTATACGGGTGGCGTTTGGTAGTACGACTATAGGAGAAAAGAATCGTTGTAGGTGTAGTTTTTAATGTACGTGTCAGATTGGGTTTTGATTCTCTGTAATGTGAAATTTATAAAAATATTTCGAATTTATTTATTATCTTTTGTATCGCATTGCCAGCGTTACGTTAAAATAAACGTTCTTTATAGCTATTAACTATTTCCATAGAAAATATTTAAATAAAAAAACTACGGCCGATTTATTGACATTTAGCTTTTTGTCATCGTATAACTATAACAACAAAAAATAATAATTGCTGATTTTTTAACATTTGATGATTAATTCATTAGTAATCATTCAATTGTTTACTTCACATAGATTAAATGCTTATTCATCTTCTTTTATGCTTAATTCGATGAATTTAGATATGAGAACAACAGTATCTATATTAAAAAAAAACTTTTCTTTTACTGTCACAAATTTTGTTCAGACATAAAGTAAAATTATAGAATATATGATTAAGTATATTTGTGATAAAACATAAATCTTAATAATTCAATTAGATTTGTATTATTTTACAGTTAGTCATCTAAGGATCTATGCGATAAAAAAATATTTTTATTTATAAAAAGAAACATTTGTCACGAAGAAGTCGTATTTATCACTTGGGAAGCCCGATTACGCCATTTTCATTGTACCGAGTGTCGCACAGCGGTACTTTCCGCCAAGATAACGACCGCATCCTCTCCGCGATAGACCCGTGCCGTGATTTTTTTACTCCTTTTTGTCTTTGATCCAGTTGCATTCTCACAGTCTTTGTGTTTATCGTTAATAAATCCTATGACTTAGTATTTTAATTATGCATTTATTCATAATTTTATTTGTTTTAATATTTATTTTAATTTTTACTTATTTTTACATTTTATTTTTAAAATGTAATGTTTATATAAAAAATTATTTAAAAATTAAATAAATATTCTAAATTTTGGTGTAGTAGCACATCTTGTAGTGAAATATTTTTAAACATATCTTATTAAACAGTAGAAAATGATGTAATCCGTAAAAAAGTAAAATAATTTGTTTTCTAAGATATTTCTTAAATTTTTACCAAACTGTGTGGCAGCCGTGATTTTCTTGCACATACTTATATATTTTCACACAAATGCATTTCTCGTTAGCGCCTCTGACATTTAGGCACACCTTCCGTCGGTAACTCGTTTATAATAAACGAGTTTCTAATGCACGCCTTCTTGCCGCGCCTCTTTTTTCCACGTTGATGTGCGCTTCGTTGTATTATGACGTTAAAATAAGCGAGAAGGTCCTAAAAACGCTAAAGGAGGACGCGCACTTTGTGCTGCTAAAGTAAGTCCAATCCATCGATTTTGACAAGGATGACGTGAATTTCATTCGACGCTATTTCGAGGCTTTAAAATCTGGAAAATCCACAAGCGCAAACTCAACCGCATGCGAAATGCATTCTTTTTATCCATGAAAGGATTGATGGATGCTACATTTTAGAATGTTCCATTTGAATATCAGTGAACGGGGCTACATATGTATTCAAATAACAAAGCTTCGATGAAAATCTATATTACTTTAATGGGAGCACTTTGTTAGTAGTACAACGTTGTGCGCAAAAATAATTTCATATGGGTAACTGAATATAAGAACGTATTTATATATTTTTTATTTTCAAGCCTTTTATTTATGTAATATATTGATGATAGATCAGTTAACCATTCTAATGAAGTTAATAGCTCTGATTCTTTATACAATTTTATACAAAAAAGTTATTTTCTTTTTTCGCGATACTATCAAGAAGAAGACGGAGCGTGTTTAATAATTGAATTTTTTCATCGAGTTTATCGACATCCTATCTGTTTAATACAATACAAATATTTGGAATATTATGCGACGGATAAAAGAGACATCCTTTTAAAAGAAAATAAAACATTAAAATGACACATTAAACTAAAATAACATACTAAGACACAGAACAATATTAAAATTTGGCATGCCCTAAAGAAACATCGGCATTTTATGTTATCACAATACATGATAACTATGTGGAAGTCATTCAAAATGAAAAAAAATAACATTTTAAAATATTATTATGTAAAATGACGAAATCGAGTTTAATTACTTATACAGTAAACACTCAAAATTTATATAAAATCAATATGAAATTATTTAATTCAATTCAATCTATAGAGAACACTTATGTGTATTTAAATTTAAATTCAATCTATAGAGAACACTTATGTGTATTTAAATTAAAGCTCAAGATTTTTCGTTTTAAAAATATTTCTGATAAAATATTGTCTAAATTCTCCTTTAATTTATATTAAAAAAATTCAAAATGTTTATAAAGAAAATGAAGTATAAACTCCAAAATCGATGGAGAAAAATCATGCATATTCTTATGTACAAAGCTTGTTTCTAATAAGATAAAAACTTTAGACTCTGTAATGTTGCAACAATTTTTTGAAAATAGCAAAAAGCAAAGGAGAAAAAAGCGTAGTAAATTCGGCCTCTATCTGGTTTATCAGTCGAAACGGAGCGATTATTTTTGCCGAATCCAAGCGGCTAGATCGTCGTCCAGAGGGGAAATTCATTCGAATAAATTTGCGCTCTCTCGAATACTCGGCGCCCTCTCTCCGTCATGTTAACACCGGGCTCTACTAGACACAGAGAGAACGCGATCGGAAAAGTTGATAGCCAATAGCCGAACATGTGTAGTCCAGGCGCGATCCTCCCTTCGCCGTAGTTCCTTCCTTTTCGAAAAAAAAGTCCATTCGCCGAAAGTGCCCATTACGCAGTAATCCCATCTCGAATCGCCGTCTGTGAGAAACTAGGGGGTTGGCGGCTCAGGGTCTTAGTCTATTTCGTTCCCAATGGCCTTGGCAATCCGCACGTCGATGCGTACATTTCAAAGCGATCTGATGAAATGCCTCTCTTGCTGCTCTGATACTCTTTGCTAGTAAGTCCACTAAATGACATTAATAATAACTAATACAAAATCATTTGATGATTAAGTATGCCAAATTTAAGTTTTTAAAATTTTTTAATTATCTGACTTTAAAACGTCAATATCATATAACATATATTATATGCTAGTACCCTACCACCTCAAGGTTTTGTTCTCGCTTCGCTCGGATAAAAACGTCTCACAAAATAAATAATCAGCTTGCACACCTATTTCAAAATTTATTATTATATCTTAGTAATTTACTTTTTTCCAAAGTGTAACTAAAATTTTATAAAATGATTAATAAAATTTAATGAATGAGATATTTCCAAACTATGCTCCTTATACAAAAAATATATATATACTCAAAAGTATGCGACTTAAGAGTATTATTGTTACCAACCAGTATTTCAGAAATGTAAAACATGCCAAGAGATGTAAAACTAAATTATGTTATAAAGAAACTTAATAAGACTAGCTTTTCCTACATAAAAAACAAATGATTTTGCACTGAGAAAAAGAAGACAGGAAGCTAAGCGGATACAAATGACTAGTCTCGCTCTGCATATTCAAATAGAGGCAGACACCATTCGATGTAGTTTCTAATAGTATTCTTCGATCCGTCCCTTTATTCTGGAAAAGAGATGAAAAAGGAAAAATGTAGCTAGAAAAAGAAATTTTGTTACGTAAAGGTAAAATTGTTTACCGTTGCAAGAGGAACAACGGTTTCTCTAACATCTCCGCTTCATGTAGGTACTAAGTGCGAGTACTAGCAAATTGTTTTAAGCGGGCATGCGTGACACTTTTTTTTTATTCACAGAGTTACAAGAAGCCCTTCTGTTCTGGAAAAGTATGAACTAGCTATACTTCGTGGCAAAAAGTATTGCCCAAATACTTAACTTTTTTGATATATAGCTATATTAAAATTATGAGATACAGTAAGAAAATTAGGAATGACTATGCAAGTCAGAGACCTTTTTAATTTAAAATTTTCAATTTGCTTGTTACGGGTAATGCAAAATTCAAAGTATATAAGTATAACTCATGTAGAATGAACATGAATGATAAAGTTTTTATTGAAAAGAAATGCATGCGTCAACATCAGGGAGTATTTTAATGACATTCATAATATAAAAAGAATCGTAAAAGAACTGATGAAATCATCGAACGTCTTAAAAAAGTCAGAATTACATCATCTACTTACATTGCTGTTTGCAAAAAAAAAGGAAAATTTTGTATTCTTTTACTTCGTTGCTTTAACAATTAAGTTACCAGAAGGGTTGGGATTCGTCGTAATCCAGGCTTCGAAAGTTCTCTTCTCCCTCCTAAGTCAAGCTCAGTTATCCATGAATAGCTGCAGCCGAGTACAGTACCAAACCAATCTGAAAAAGGCTTAAAAACATTATTAGAAAAACTTTTCTTTTAATTGAAGTCAAAGATCACTCGAAGCGCATCTCTTAGCAATAAAAAAATTCGCTTTTGACGCAAAGAAAACCACCGAGTCGCTGAAAGTTGCAAGCGCTCATTCTCCAGAAGGGTCCCCGCGATAAAACGGCAATATAGCATTAATATCGTAAAAACTTTCGCAGCTGGCGAAGTTCTCCCCCTAAAAAGGAATCATCGCCTCCTTGAAGCGCGGCAGACAGCGCACGTACCCTCGCTTACATTCGAGGGCGGCGCGGGCGCGCAGATGCAGTACACTCCTCGCGCGGCGTTAGAAAAGTTGCGCGCCCTGGCAAGTGTAGAGATGCCTTCAGGCTTCTCTCTCTCTCTTTCTCTCTCTTCGTGGCAAACTAATCGGGCCATTTTTCCAGCATCAGTCGGTGAATATCAACGCGCGCTTGCGAGGCTCTAAGAACGACAAACGATCGTCGATCCATCTGGCTCAACGCGACTTGGTAACACCCTTAACCCTCCCTTGCTCCTTTTTTGCAGTAGCAGCAGCAGCCCCAGCGCAAGCGCTGATCCGCGTTAGGTACGGTCATTCAACTTCCTTGCCACCAGTTTTTTATCCGGCCCGACCTCTGCTGCTGCTTTTCCTTCTGCTTCTTTTCTGTACCCGCGATTCTTTTCATTGCGGATGGGCTACTTGCTCTTCTTCGTGCGTGAGATTGTCGTGTTATTTACAGGTGTCCCGTTGCGAATTTTTCTCAAAAAATACAACATTTTTTTCATGCCACGCAGATGACATTAATGGCGACATCGATGTCGACTCAATTTTTATGTAAAGCGGTATTTTCTCTCCCGGCTCAAAATTACGAAAGTGGTATTTTCGGCCCGGGTATGGTGAAAAATAGTATACGCATCACGGGAGGAAATAAAGAAAGCCTCAGATCGCATGTCTATCGCAATTTACATGCGATCTGGGGCATTATTCATTTTTCCTCCCCAGGTGCATAATATACTATTTTTTCATTGTTTGTTGGCTTCTTTTCCGTGAACTTTGTAAGTCTATAGTGGTTGTAAAATTATTGGGTGCTCAAATAATTTTACAACCTGCTGCTTTTATAAATAATTCTAGAATTTAATTAAAATATACCTAAATTATTTAGTTCAATAATATATATATATTCTAAAAAATTGACATAGTATTAAATTTAACATTTCTTTGGATCTAAAAAGGTGGAAGTTTACAACAAGCAACGTACAGAAGTAAAAAGACAAACCGCAGAAAAGTTCCGATGTGCACATAACGCGCTTGCCCGGAGTCCAGCGCAAATTACAGCCCAAAAAGATAGAAAAGCGAATGGTGCGCAGAGCGGAGGCGATGGCGGCTTCGTCGGTACGGATCAAAGAAGCGATAGATAATTGGAACGAGAAAACATCAGCTGGCTCGCCGGGAGAATCGACGAACTTTCCTCGCGCGCTCGGCCGAAGCTCCATTACTGGAGATAAAATTGAAAACTCCTCGCCAAGTCCGCTGGAACAGCGCTCTATAAGAATGATTTTCCTTATCTCGACCGGCTCGCTTTTTCTCCGCCACTGCTCGCTCTTTCTCGCAGTATTGTGGCGCGAGTGTTCCCTTGTACCTTTTTTGCGCTCGCGCTCTCCGGCGCATCCGTAACCGCGATGCAGATGCTTTTTTTCGGCGACGCTTTTCGTTCAAGAACTTCAAATCGCTTATTGTTTCGCTGTTTTAACGAAATTAAATGAATTGTTTTTTGGGATATTTTGCCCAGCAAATTAAAAAAAAAACTTTAAGTTCAAAATTTATTGCTTGTATTTAAACTTTGAAGTTGAACATCTTTATACAGAAAGTATTGAGATTTGGATGTCACTCGGACAACAAAAACAAAAATAAAATTAAAAATCTTCTTTTATTAATCTTTTTTATACAAGATTTGAATCTTTATGTTAGTTAGAATAATAAGACTCGAAAAATCTTATTAAAGTTCTATTAACTTTTGTCACGTCGAAGGCGGCATAATTGTTTCAGAGACGTGATATTTTGGAGTATAAAACCGTGTGACTTACTCCGTGGTGTGTAGGCGGATTCTAAGTTAGCACCGTGCGCATCCTACCTAAGTGAAATTTCATGCTTAGTTTTTCCTTCTCTCCGCAGACGTTTACTTAAGTTTTTGCCCATACTAGTTTGCGAAATAGAGGATTATCCAGTATGTTTTTATGCTTGTACGATACGTGCAAATTTTAAATAAATAAAAAAGAAAAATCGAAGCAAAGAAAAAAGTCGAGATTTCAAAATCGATTTTCTGATAATGCGAACAATAAATTATTGTAATCATCTTATTTTGCTGTAAAAACCGCGAATAGCGTTTACTTCATATAGTATTATAGTTAATCGCTTTGCATTTTTAATGATTCTTAAAGACTTCTTTGAAATAATTATGATTGTTTATATTATTGAATTGGTGTTGCATGTTTGAAACAATGAAATTATCTTAACTTAAAAAGTGAAATTCTGTTGTATAATTTCTGTGAAATGACTTGCTATAGTGTGAATAACTAAATCTTTTTGAAAAAGATTAAATGAACAACTTAAAAAAATGATGGCTATTTATTTTTCGTAGTTAAAAATTAATTTTAAAAGTTCACTGACCTATTTAATGTTGCAAACTATGCTTGACCTAAAAAGTAAAAAGAAAACTAAAATAAATTGTTTTGTAAATTTTCAACGTTTTAGTGCAGTTTCTACTTCAGTAAATTTTATTTCATACAAGAATAAATATTGAGATTTCGAAGAGAAAAATAAACTTTATCTCATTTTTCCAACTGATTTTCTTATAAAATCTTTTTATGTACTTTATTCATTTATAATTTTTACTTTAAAATGAAAAAATATTTAAGATTTGCTAGTAAGTGTAAGAACACTCTTTTGTTTAGTTTAGATTTAACGATTAATAAAATTTATTTACTGCTTTCATATTTAATATTTCAAAGTTTTCATTTCAAAAGAACCTATAAAAAAAATTTGCTAAGTGATTTAGCAGAATACTATCTGAAACAGGAATCCTTAATTATGATCATTATTTTTCTAATAAAAAATAAAAAATTTGGAGATTCCTGTTTTATATTTATTAATTTATCATGTGTTTCATTTCTTTTCAATATTGAACGAAACTTGGCACACAACTTTTATTATTCGTTGTTTAGTAAAGAATAATGTCCATAATAACAATATAAGGAAAGATTGAATATATGTACTATATCTACAAATTGTCGTTTATATTATTCAAAAAATTGTAGTAATTGATGCTTTACCAACTACCAACATTTTGTGTACTTTAAGAAGGTATCTTGAATGCTAGAAACGATGTATCTCCAGTTCCATTTTAACCTAATTTCCAAGTACTTAACTTCAGCGATCTTCCATACTAATCTCCGAAGTGAAAAATGCGAAACTAAGTAGCGCAAAGATCCGCCGCAGACGCGCGGAAGTTGCCGCGCGCGCGACGCCGGTGAAAAGTCGGAAAGGCGTCTCGTGAAAATCAATAGGACACAGCGCGAGCGAGAGAGCTCGCGACGACGAGCCGGCGAACGTACGTTCGTACCTACTCGCGTTAAGAAAGCGGGATTTTTCTTACATATAAAGCCGAGCGCACACACGTCGTCGATCGTTTTCGCGCTCGCAGCCCAGAAACTCCCGGGCCAGTATAATCTTTTCTCTCTTTTTTTTTCTTCGTTCCTTCGTTCGTTCGTTCGTTGGTTCGTTCGCTGCCTCTACGTGACTTCCGGGCGGATGAAACCGCAAGAACTCGACGAAAACGAAAGATTCCTTCGTCTACGTAGACTCGCTCTTCCTTTTTCCTTCGTCTATCTTACTTTTCTTTTGTATATATAGGTTTGTGCTCACACACACACACA
>JAPYZA010000020.1:0-51401 GCA_030522685.1 Eupelmus azureus | reverse complement strand
CACACACACACACATATACATACATGGCGATTCGAAAACTCCCGAGAGCCCGAACACGCGACTTTTCTCCCCTTGATTCGGCATTATGTGAGCACGCCGTGGCTAATATTCGAGGCGCCTTGTTGGACGCGAAAAATGAGCTGCGAGTGAAGCGGAAAAAAAATTTCGCTCGACGAGGCGGGCGAGGTAGCGTCGGGGAATTCATCATAATTAGAGGCCGACGTGAGAGCGATATTTTTGAGATCGGTGATTATAATTGATTGCGTGCGCTCGCTGGAATTTAAATATCTGGGAATATAAGTTCAGCCTGTCAGAGGGATGCGGGCACTAAAGATTTTGGTTGATGAAGACTGAAGAAATATCGGGCGCGATGATGGCTTTGATGAGAGATCTGATTTGAATTGATCATTTATTAGAAATGCTATCGCTTTATTAAAGATGTAACGAAGCGTTTACATAATTTGTAAAAGGGCTTGATTAATAACAATTTTTAAAATATATAAGAAACTTGTTAATAACAAACTATATAAATAAGGCACAGTTTGAAACAACCATAGGATTACTAAAACTATTATTTTAAGTCACTTGTAAGTTTGTTAAAAGCTTTCTCAACTTAGTAGTAACTTCTTTCAATATTTATTAACTTATGATACATATTGTGCTTACTAATATTAAAAGCAAATTTTAACTTATATAAACTTTCAACTTAAAAATAATATTCAAAATTATTCCAGCTAATATTTGTAATAATACTGTATAGCAATATAAAATTATTGCTATTTTTTACATTTTTTACTATTTAATCTAAAAATGTAATTGTAAAACTTTATTTAATTCTAATTATTGTATCATCTTATCTTCCTAAAATATTGATTTAACAAATTCGATTTTATTATACATTATACGTGGATAATGTTTTTTACAACACTAACAAAAATACAGATAAAGACAGTCTGAAGAAAATTTTATAGGTAGCAGTTTTATTTTAATCGTATCTTGAAAATAAACTTATAACTTTAGAATTTTTAAATTTTTAGGTGACTGAATTATATAGTAATAAGTACTTTTACGAAACAGTTATTGCTATTTCGTTGAAAATAAATAAAAATTGTTGAATACTTTACTTTTTGTAAACCAGTTATTCTTACAGATACGCTTTCAAAATATAATATATTTATTTGTTTATGCAGTATCAATCATTTTTCTAATAATCAATTCATTTTTTACTTATATTTACCATTTTAACTATTAAACTTTATTAAAATGACAGTTTTAGTTTTATTTTCTTCCTTAATTAAAACGAGAACCGTAAAGTCACTTTATTATTTTTGAAAATTAAAACAGACTATAAATAAAAGAATTTTTTAGCTTATATTTTGAAAATAAAATTGTAGTTAAAAGAAAAATCAATTGAATAGAAACTTTTCTTAGAAAGAAAAACTTGTTAACAATTTGTATTCTGAAGGTGTATCACAAGTCCCGAGAACGGTAAAACTAAAAAGCACAAGTATAAGAATTCTTTAATTATCATAAATAAAACTTTGATATTCAAATATATAATAATTTTTTCAAAGTTATAAAAATTTTATAAAGTAAACAAGAAAAAGCTCCTGAGTAACTAATTATGCAAACTAAATGTAAGACTAGATGTAAAAAAAAATTATAAAATGTCTAAAAGATTAGTGCCTTAAAATTATCCTTCCGTAAAATTAACTTCAAAGATAGAGTTAGACATTACAATCAAAAGAATGACCTAAGATAGGGGCCAATTTCCTTTCATTTGGACTTCTTCTTTTTACCGGAAGAATTAATTCGTTCTCGCCTTCATTATTTCTTTTTCATTTTCTCGAAGCTTCCTTTTCTCTGCGGTACTATATAATGCTCTTCTTATCACACTCTAGTGATTTTTTTTAACGCTGCTCCTCCTAATTAAAGAAACTTTACTGTCGTAATTACAATATTAAAATTACGCACAAAAGAAAAAATGCAGACAGTATAATTAGTATTTTGCATTATTGAAAATAATATTTAATCATAACTAGATAAAGTACTTATTAATAAAGTAAAAATATTAAAATAATTTTTAAAAGAAGATATTATTTATTTGTATAATAAAGAATAATTTTAAATCTTTATTAAAAATAAGTATTTTAAATTATTTTTAGTACGTTTTATGATATATATATAATGTATTTTCAAGTATTAAACTGTTAAAAAATTTGAAACCTTCCATTTACTTTTTCCTGCATCCTTTTAATAATCATTTCCAAAAAACTGCAGCAAAGAATAAACTACCTCTAAAATAATTATTTAATTTGCCAATCACCGATCCCGAACGCATTTAATTCCCACAAAAATAATCATTCCAGCGAAATTTAAAAGCCTCGAGCACGAAAAACTGACGCACGGTCAATTTCGTAGCTTCCAGGGAAGAGCAGCGGCTGCAGCATCCAACGTGCACTTTGTACATTTGCCCTTTCAGCTGCCGTTGGTTCGGCATATACGAGGGTCCTCTCCTTAAATTGTCGCTTTGTCGGTCCCCCTCTCTCTTTTGGTAACATCCCGGCAGCAAGAGCATGAGGGTTACCGTGGGGGCGTACACTCACTTACTTCTCTCTCTCACTCTCTCTCGTGTAATGTCCACATAAGATTCATAATGTAATGACGCGTGAAAAGCCGAGAGCGAACGTGCGGGTCTTCTCTCATTGGGACATACGTTCGAGGCGAAGGGACCTTAGACGTCCGGTAATGGCATGTCGTCAACTGTACGCTGTACTGTGTATATTTTGCTAGGTGATTAAATACTGGGGGAGCTTGTGTGTCTGTGAATGCTGATCTTTCGAGCGCAAGTAAAGGAACTAAGTGGAGAAAAGTTAAATTAGGAGGATAATGTGAAGCTGACTGCTGAAGAACTTGTTTATAATTATTTTCTATTTTGATCTACAAGAAATCATGAATGTGGATTTGTAGTATTAATTCATTTCGATGAAGGGGCGAAGTACCATTGAAATTTGCAAATAGGTAATACTTGTAAGCATATTAAAACATATATGCAATATTGAAAAAATTGAATAAATTATTATTCAATAGTATTGCCTTATTCTAAGTGGTTCTCAATACCTTTAATTTAATCTTTTGTAGGTAAATTTTAGCTGACATACATCTCCAAATCAATTCATGAATGTTTGAAATCATAATTCCAGTCGTGAATAGTCAGCTGCTCCGTTGATCAAAAGAGCCTTTTAAAGATGAATTTTTTTTATTACGTGTTTGTTTCGCTCTAATGTCTAATCTCTAATGTGTATGGATAAATTCTTGGATAACTTCTGGATAATCCATTGAATAATTCTTGAAATATCGATAAAGTAAAATAGACCTATAAAATGTTATACGTTAAAAGTATATGCGCATATACTTTGATAAGTTTATTCAATTTTTCTAAGACATCATAAACTTGAATGCTTGCAAGTACTTTTTATTTTCAGGATCTAAATAGTGTGTCACCTTAATTCAAATTAAACTGAATATTAAAAAGATATTAAAAGTACATATACAGCGCATGATTCATGACTTTCGATTGTCTTAAACGTTCAACCTTTCACCGTATCAAGGACCTAAAAATCTCGAGCCAACTATTTTCCTCGCTTATTCTCTATCAGCCAACCTCAATAACCACACAATTACATACGACCCCCTCGCGTACAAATCAAGCAGATGATTCACTCGTATGAAAATTCCAGCACGCGTTTGCGGACTTTGAAAAAATCTGCTTTTCAAATGAAACGACCGATAGGAATCGCTCAGAGCCGCGTGCATTTGAATAAACAAAAGCGCATATATATAATATACGCATCGCTCGATCACAAAGCAAAAATCCTTTCGCACGTGTCCGCAAATAAAGGTGGATAAAAAAACAGCAAGAGATAGCCATAGATTCATAAAAATCCTCTATCCATGTGCATTGGTCTCTCTCGTACTGAGCTTTGTCTCGCGGCACATAAATTAGGGATCGCGCTCTGTGGCTGGCTTGCACGCGAGGAGATCGCCAAGAGTGCACATGCGTGCGCGGCCTCGTCCCATAAATTCCTGCTCGGTTGCTCGCGCTTTCAAGGATGCGCCGGCGCACAATACATCTGTATTTATACGGCTGTGGAATTGTGGATATAATAGCTCTAGGCGAGCGATTTGCCGCGAGCTAGCGCGCGGACTTTGAGAACGAAGATGCGCGAGCGCCTGTTCCTTTGCATCTGCGTTATGCAATGAATCGGGGATTTCGTGCCGGCTTTGTGCGTGTCTAGCAGCTCGCTGTTGGATTCTCCTTGCGGTGCCGATGGCTTTTCCAGCGCCGTTCGCTGACCTCAATCGTTGATTTATTTTGAATTTAATGTAGGGATTTTATTGCACTAGCGCGAGATTTGTAGCTTCACGCTATTCTAAGGTAATTGCTGACAAATATGTGTGGTGAAATATTTCGAGTATATCTGTATGTGAGAAAAGTGATGGTGGTTGTTTCTAGTAGTGTAAGAAAAGTTTTAACGCAAGTGTGTCAACCACTTTTATCCAGTCAAATATTCATTTATTCAAACTTTATTAACTTTTCATTAGATTATTTACTTTAGTTAGTTAATATTGAACAAAAAATAAGATTTGATTGTAGTTGTGGTTTAAGTTGTTGAAAAAGAAGCTATCAAGAACGCTAAGATACACCTGCGTCAGGCTTTTACACCTGGACCATTAAAGAAAAATCCGAAATGTTAGTTAAGGTTCAAATCACAATTTAATTCGATGTAAACCGTTGATACTGTTTTGCTAAATATTTTCTTATTACAATTATTTACTTGGTAAATCAATAGATTGAATATAAAAATATTCAAGAATTCTCACATTACACGATAGATCACTTTTATCGACCATCATTGACTCATTTAAATCTATTAAATTAAGTCCCAACGTTTAAGTTCGTAAAAGCAATGATCAAACTACTACCGGCTTGATAACGCACATTTACAGACATCCCACGAAAACGGAACAGGCGCCTGATATCGGCCTCTCTTTTTTTCCTCTAATTCCCCAGCGTGACGGAGGAAAAAGCGCGTGCACGTAGGGAGCTCACCGCGTTAAATAAGACAAATGACTATTTACCGCTGGGCAGAGACTTTAAAAGGCGGTCATCGCGCGCGCTAGCTCGGATGACTCAGTTACGTACGACGGTAGGTGACGAGTTGAAAAAAAAGAGGAGAGAAAGAGAGCGAGAGGAGAGGAAAAATTTAATCAACTACTGGAACTTTGCTGAGTGATCGTCACGATGTAGTACGCAGCCGTGCTCTCAATGAGTGACGTAACCACGTGTTTAAAGAGCCAGGCGCCTAATATTCGAGTACGCGCATGGGTAAACAATCGGGTTCGAGCGATTATGACTCACTCGTACGGGAGAATTTAATTATATAAGAGGACCGATCGCGTGTGCATCTTTTTTTTCGGGAAGAAATGCCGACATGGCTGTGGTCTTGATCATAGAACGGATAGTTGGAAGTGATGCGTAATAAGAAAGATTAATAATGGGAATTGAGAATAGTATTCGGATGATGTGTTAGTTAAACGATGTGCTGTTGCAAAATTAGGAAAAAACGTATGGAATAATAATAATGTTCGAAAATTGTTAGTAATGGATATTATTAAATATTGATAAATATTTATCGGATTGGTTTGAATGACGCGAATTCTAATCGTCTCTGGTAATTCCTGTGCAAAAATTTTACTTGCCTTATCAGTCTTAATAGCTGATAAAATTTATCTTATATATAGTAAGAATATATAGCAGACAAATTTTTAATAATGCTTACGAACGGTAAAGCAAACATTAGCCAATTAAATTTTAAATTTTGTTTTGATTCAGAAAATGAAATATGTGTTCAACACTTGCATCGATGAACGCTCCGATTTGTAGCTTAACGCAAACTTTATTTTAAATTTAATGTTTTTCCTCGTCAAAAGGAGTTTACATTTAATAACTTACGACCTAAAAAAGTTACCTCGCTGCAATTGTTCCCCTCTAGATGCTTTAAATTTTTAAAATATTAAAAAAATTCAAACAGCTTAAGCGAGCTTTCAGCTGCTCCAGCTCCTAGCTACTTTATTAAAGTATGTTGTAAACAAGATAAACTTTTGTTTCCTCTTCTACTACACTCATTTTTAATATCGAAAATTTCGTTCATTAGAAGAATAAATTTTTCCAAAACAGGTTGATGAAATCCGTTGCAAACCTAGAAAAAAGTTTGAGGGTAGATCAATAACAATCATTATCGCTCACGTACGCCACTAGACATAAGCCAAATCATGCGAATCAGGCGAGAAGAGCAGAGAATGACGTTTATGAGGTCGTTAGGACAATTCGGTCGGCTTCTCCGGTGCGCGCTGCGGTCTATACTCGTAAATTTTGGGACCCTATGTAAGACTGAGGTTCAATTATCGAAACCTGAGGCCAAAAATGATCCCATGCAATTATGTACGAAATCAACGCTTGTATAATGCGGAAAAAATGTCGAGTGCGCTTCAAATGATTACTTTTTTTTCGTATATACGCTACGCGCGACCTTCTCGCTTGCGTCTTCTGGCGTGCAGAATGAATTTCTCTTTTCGTTGATTATCGGCCGAGCGGTAAACGGACGCGCTCGGAATGCTTGAATCATTCTGTCTGTCGCTTATGACCGCGAACGGACAACTGCACGGTTTCATTGCGCGCACGCGGTGAGTTCCGCGTTGATGGAAAGATCGGGAAATCTTTGACGTTTTTTTTACGTGGATTGATTGGTTGGATTGATGTAAAGTGTAGTTTACTTTTTCTAGTCCTTTGTCAGATAATGACATCAATCAATTCTATCTTTACGGAGAGTTGATTTTTAGTATTGGTTACTTCGTTACTCGCATGTAGTCATGTAAACTTTGTAAAGACTCTTCGCGCGTTTTGAAACTCCGCGCCGTACTGCCAACGGGCAGTAAAGAGTCTCGTTCGCGAATACGCCGCTAGGTGGCGCACACCTGCCCCCGACCATCTCGCCGCACGAAACGCTACCTCTGGTAGATATACACACACACTACAGCTGTATCGAAAAGCGGCTCGGTTCGAAATTTACAATGAATATTTTTCTAAAAGACTCTGTATCATGCCAATAGTATTTATAAATTTTATAATATACAATAATTATGTAAAGAAGCCCGCTAGCTTTTACAAACAATCATATGTTTATATAGTTAGGTATATACATGCATACCTGCTTACTCTGCTTAAAAAAATCTTTTGAATTATTTTGAATCCATTGATTCATATCAAACTTTAATTAAAACATTAAAACCTGTTTAGCACTGTTTTACAACATATTAATAAGTACTTTTTTATTATGGTTCAATCGATTTATTTAAGTAGAGTAGCAAGTTTAGGGGATTTAAAAAGTAACAAGATACGCTAGAGCCATGAACATTTTTAGCATTTCATCTTTCAATCCATTTTCCCTCTTGTTCTTCTTGATGGCTGCATTCTTCCTAATAGCACTTTTGAAGAGAGCCTGCGTAAAATATATGGAAAATATTTTAATCTGTATTTAACATTTTTATAATAATTATATATATATATATATGTTTATATAGAATTAATTAAAATTACCTGGCAAAAATGGAAAAAACATCCTGTCGTTACGATGTTCGGAAAGGTCATTCTAACTGCTTTCCTTAATCCCTTCTCGTAGTCTGATACGAAAATAGATGGTTTTAATGTCGGAAATTTGTCCAAAATGAATTTAAAGACATTTACGTAGTCGTTTGTTCTGCGAGGTGTCATAAATATCCAGAACATCGGTGATGCCTGTATGCAAAAACAATTATATTTTTTATTTTTTTTATTACGTTATTAATACAATATATTCCACGCATAGAATTACTTACTTTGCCATACGATTCTCCCATAATCGTTAATAGCTTGACGTCTCGCAGCTTCGGCACTACAGCAAACGTTGCATCGACGAAAAATTTCGATGTGTCTCTTAAGTTGTAAATGAATGCAGCATCGTACAATATAAGGTGTTCATTTCCGCTGCATTCAATAAGAGCACATTTGATCTCGTGGCTTTCCGAGTTGTTCGTAAAAGCCACATCATAGTCGAGTGTATGGCTTTGTGTGTTGAAATATTTTGTTGGTCTGTGTTTGTTGGTCCGCTATCCTCCATCTTCGTAATTTTTCTGCTAAGTGCTCAGTGTAAGGGTTTCTGGAAGCTGCTGAAGGATATCTGTATAAATTAATAAAATTGACAATATTTTTTTCTATGAAAAAAATTGTCTACCAAAGCTTCATTAAAATTTAAAACCATTATGCAAGCATTAAACATCCACGATAAACTTATAATTTTAACTACATAATTAAATAAAACCATGTACAACTAACCAATGAAATATCATTATTTCGTCCCTCAACCAATCCCTACTGCATGAAAAACTCCACGTACACGTCGCATCCAAAGCAAGAGCGTATTGAGCCGCAGCAGCGTACTCATGGACGCTCCTGCGCTATATAGCGCTCCACACCGATATGGAATCCGTTGGTTATGAGTCACACAAGCATAGCTCGGTGTTAAGAGCTGTCGTTATTGTAATCGTGCGCCATTCCGCGCGACGTCGTTTCTTGCGCGCGCGCGAGCGCTAAGGATTTTTCGCGCGACGCGGAAAGAATCGGCGCGAGGAAATCTTTTCTCGCGGCTGCTATGTTTCCTTTACGATGGAGAAGGAAAGTTTTTGCGAGCAGGCGACGTTAGAGGCTGACAAGAGGGAATTACGTTTAGCGGACTCGAGGAAAATAGCTTTAGTTTCGGTAATTCGCAAATTTGCCGTCAACTATTTTCATAACTTTTCTCTATCATTGTTTAAAAGAATTTTAGACTAGTTAGCAACATTAGATTATTATTTTCTTATATAATAATTGTCTAAAAAAGATACAAAGTACCGTGAATTCATAGGCACTTAATTTTCTTAAAATTAATTCAAAAATTATAAAAATATTTGTTTTAAATAAAATTATCATTCACATTTCTTGATAAATATTACATTTTATTAATTTTTAATTTTTCATATTATTCATTTCATTTCACGTTCATTTTTTAGCAATAATGTATTATGATTCTAAGACTTCGGAATATCTTTATACATTTTAGAAAATCTTATTGTCTTATACATCACAAAGCTTTCTCGACTTGGAGACAATAAAATTGCTAAGGCATCAATGTATTCAGCTCACAGGTATATTAGAATTCTGCTTACTAAAGCAAATCTAGTATTTTTCATGATTACTTAGATAAAATAATATACAATCAGTTACTTGAATAAAATTGAATAGCCGATATGCATTCATGATGTGTAAATAGAAAGGAATGATATGTAGTCAGACGCTAACAGTTTTACTATAACATTGTGTACAATAAATTTCTTTTTTGAATTCTGTATACTATTTTTGAACAAATAATCTCTACTTGTTTTTGTTAACATTTATTGAACATGTTTTTTTCTCGAAATCCATGCAAAGTGTAAGGTGGGCTGTTTTCGACCAAGCAGCGCGTAAATTTAAAAACTTGTAAACCAAAGCTTTCATTTTATCAGTGCGGATAACGATCTTATTGAAATCCGAAATCCGAATAATTTCCAGAATCTTATTTTATCGAATCTCGAAAATCTTTGGAGAAAAAAAGCAGTAGTAAAAAGCCACTTTAGCCAACAATCTGCATAACTGCAGCTGTAATTCCAAGTTAGATAGCGTTTACGAGCGATTCGTCTCCCCAGCCGCCCCTCAGCGTCGGCCTCCCCCGCTCTCACAAATTTCCCAATCAGTCCTCTTATCTGCGCATAATTTCTCCTTCTCTCCCATCGGGGGCCAGAGGCGCGCATCCTCCTCTCTCTCTCTCTCTCAAAAGCCCACCCGCTCGCTGGAACAATCGATACCCAGCCAGCAGCACGCACTGGAGGGGCGTTAAGGGGGGGGGGGACGTAAACAAACCCCGTCGGAAAATCATCCCCCCTATCGCGCGTATACGCACTTCCGAAAAAAATCGAAGAGTCGCGCTGCAGCAGCGTCTCTGGCGCCGAGCGGTGCTGCCTCGGCGCGGCTAAAGCTCGCACGCTCGAGCCGTCCCCCCCACCACGGGGCCACCACCGTATCCTCGGGAGCGCTCGGCCGGCTTCGGCTTGCCGGCGCGGCGGCTCGACGCCGGCGTTGCTCTCTCTCTCTCTCTCTCTCTCTCTCTAAGATCTCGCGCGCGGAGCAGCCGCCAGTCACTGTTGGGCGCTCGCGCGGTGTGTAACTGCTGTGTGTGTCGTCCCCCTCGCTGCCGCCGACGTCGACGACGCCGTCATCATCCCTCTTTTCAGTGTATTCTGTCGCGCGTGCGGTGCAGTGCTCGCATTCGTCATTGACGTAAAGGCGGCGGAGAGTGCAGTTTTTATTCAAAATTGGCGCGCGCGAAGAGGGGATTCCCCGAGGGACTAGCGCTCCGCAGCATCACTAGACAGTAGCTGCACTGGAGCAGTAGACCGGCCGGTCTCTCCTCCTACGCACATAGCTTGTCTAGCGTTCTCTGTGTGTATCTGTGCGTGTCTATGGCTCATGCGTACAACGCAGACACAACACTCTGGAGGTTTAGCTCGCCGAGCGATGTCTAGGATATGATATGAGTAATATGCTGCTAAGTCGCTGGGTTCTCGCCGCTCCCGGCCACTGCTCCTCGACCGCAACGATGCAGCTTCTGCGCGAGTGACACGCACGGATGCTCGCTCTCGCCCGCTCGATTCTACATCCCCGAGCTCTCCACGCGCACTCTATCTCTCTCTCGCTCTCTCACACACACAGAGACACAGACACACATACACTTACACCTACTCATCCTTTGGTTCGTTCGTTCGTTCGTTCGTTTCTTCTCCTTTGCACGCGCGCGCGCCGCGATGAGCTAGCTACTTGCCTCCTCGCCAGCTCCTAGTACCGTACACCGTCTCTACCTATATATACATAGATAGATGTGCATTAACCCAGCCATAGTGAGTGTGTTACGTTCTTCGGGTTTTCAAATCCTTCAGCGCGCGTGTGGTGTCATATAACGTATATATATAATATTGTTGTTGAGTGTGCGTGTGTGGCTACGTACATATATATATATATATATATATATATATTTAAATAAAATAAATACATGCATACATAGCTGTAGGTGTAATGCGCGTGTGATATGTTGGTTACGGATAGTGATACGAAATTTCGCTGCTGCTGAGAGATCGATCGCCGAGGAAGACGTGTGCGGGGGCTCAGGGCACGTGTGTGGCATTATTATCGGCGTCATGCGTTTCGCCGGCTCCTCGCCGAGCTAGTGCAGACACAGGCATTCACTCATTTATATCTATATACATGTACATGTACACGAGGCTCTTAAAGCCGGGCAAAAAGTGAAAGCCGCCAAGAGAGTGCAAAAGATATATATACACAGCCAACTTGTGTCACCGATATTTTTCAATATACACATACAGTGACAGTGCAAGCAGTTTCGACTCGCTGAGTTTCCTTTATTTTTGGTTCGTTTTTGGTTTTATTGTGCGCGCTACGAGTATTTCATTCCAAGATTCTAGTGCGCGGTGCTTTTTTTTTTAAACAAGAGTAATAAGTAAGAGCCACAATCATGGATATCCTACCGAGCGGAAACATTTTCCGGGAGCTCCAGGACATACACGACACCGGTTACTTCTCGGCCCAGCCGTCGCTCGAGGATCATTGGCAACAGGTAAAGATTTTTTTTATTTCTTTACTTATTATTAGTGTGAAAAGTAGGTCGATTTAAAGATTACTAACACGTCAATTTCAAGTTCGAAAAAGTTTAAATCTATAGAATCTTTTGAAAAATTTCTACAGCAATATTAGTAATAGTACATTTTTATTTAAATATAGAGAAAAAAAGTTTTCTAACGGTAAGAAACTAAAAAGTAGGTAATTATGGAGTTTGTAAACTTGTTTTTCTAGCGATTTGACGTTTACTCCAAAACACATTTCGGAGCCGTCGTCTGCTACGAACCGGCTGCTAGTCCATCTGTCATTGCGAGAGCTAAGATTACGATGATTAAGCTTTGCTCGCGCACGTACGCGAGACTTTTTTTTCTCTCTCATTGAAAGTGAAAATAAAAGCGAGGGAACGCGGATAATTTAATGGCTTTTTTCAATCCGACTTGCTAAAAATATTTTTTACGAGTCGTCTGCTCCGCACACACGCGAACCGGCGGCTGTCAGTTTCTTGCTCGTACCAAGAGGTGCATATTACGGCGATTTTAAAACTAAAAGCCAATTCATTCGCGAAGCTAAAATATCCTCCACGTAACGCAGGCAATAGCGAATGATAATTGAACAAGTATTTTTAAGCTCCTTTTTCTCTCTCTCGTAAAAAAGTCTTTGATGAATCGTCCGCTGTCTCTGAAGTTGCATGAAGTTGTGTGTGCGCGCGTGTGTGCGTCTGGGTAAAGAGGAAAATGCCAGAAAACTTAGGATCGTTAGAAAAGTTGTTTTTTACCGTAAGTTATGTGACGGCTTTAGTATCGTAATGAGAATACATGATTCTCGAAATAACTTTTTTTTCCTATGAGATAAAGTTTCTAATTCGAACGAAAAGTAAACAAGTGGTTATAAAAGTAGAAATGTCTTATTATAGATTTTCTATAAAAAGATATTTTATTAAAAATTGTAAGTCAACGAAAAAATAATTTATTTTCAAAGTTTATACGACGAGCTGCACGTGTTGTGTTTTCGTTGTTTAGTTGAAGAGAAAGTTTTATGTACAGTTAGTTTTTTGGACATTAACCTACAAATATATTTCACGACAGCAGAATTAAACTTTAAACACTCTAGCGGAATAAAATGCGAAACTTGATTCTATAAAATATATTCAGCATTCGAAAAATTCAATAAAATAATAAATTAAATAAAACATATTTATAAACTGTAGAAGAAAAGAATATTAAAAAATCAAAAGTAAATCTATTATTAAGCCCGCAGATGTATTAATAAAAGTGGCTCGCAGCGGTAGTAATTTGTACAATATTGAAATCTGGATGTATAAATTACTGAAAATCCCAGCATTCCAGAAATGGAGCGGACCAAGATTTTTCGAACAAAATATCCAATGGCGTAAAGCTGGAACGCCAGCGCGCTCGCGCACTCGATTCGGGAATACGCTGTATTAATAACGGGCTGGAGCGCTCGCCGAGATAACATTTTCGCTACCAGCGCTCGTCGGACTTTTTGAGTAATTGCATTAAAATGACCATTTCCAGCGTTACATCGCTCCCCGCTAAATTTTACGCTTTGATGTTTCCATTCCGCTTTCTCTCTGTCTCTCCCCCCCCCTCCCCCCCCCCCCACCCAAAAAACGCGAATGCATGCACGTTGAAAAAGAAAACAAAAACGATCAAACTCGGCATGGATTTTCTCGTTTGAAGCGCTGACTACGCGCCGAAAAAAGTCTAGCTCATTCATTCCATATAGAGTTAATTTTCGCGGAATCACGAGGCAAAAAAAGAACTGGCTGCGCAACGAGGAACGAATCATCGTTATGTCGCGTATAGAGCACGCTGCTTTTTTATCTTGCGTGCAGAGGAAGGAGCAGCGCGCAGAGGGAGGAGAAGAAAAGAAACGTCCGCGTGCGCGATGATATGACTCATACGAGCGCTCTCTGACATCCTCCTCTCCTCTGCTGTGCGATGCGTTTTCCCAGGCGCACTGCGGCACTGCCATCCGGATTCTTTTTTTTCTTTTTTACTCGACGAGGGACCGAAGGACGCTCGCTCTGCGCTGCTGATTTGACCCGCATTTTTTTACGTTATTTTCTTACGACGTTTTGTTGTGAATCAGTTGTTTGGGATAATGCAATATTTTTGAAGGATTTTGGTTGAGTTCCGTTAATTTTGAATGCTATGGACGGATTAAAAGCATTAGTGGAAAGGCAATTTTAAGTCTGTTAGTATTTATAAATGAGGTTGATGACTCTCACATTTAAAGATACGTTACATTAGGCCTAATTAAGAATGGTCATAAAATCGAGCCAATTCACTTTCTGAAGACGTAATTAACTTAATTGCACGTCATTAATATTCGATTTTTATCTAATTATTTCAACGAAATATTTAATTTAATTTATTTTGAATATTTAATAATTGGATGCTGTTAGTACCTAAATATCTGCCTAACAATTATTAGTTAACTATAATAATATTGATAAATTTCTAAAGAACCAGAGATGAAAGAATTTAAAAATTTAAATAACGAGACTACTTGAAACAGTCGATTCTATAAATATCGAATTCCCAGCAACTTCGTACCTGAAAGAATCAAATTTAAAAAATAATACCAAACACCGAGATCCTATAGCACCTTTTATCCCCCTAAATTCGATCCGCCCTGGCCTTTAAAACTTCAATCGTCCAAACTTTGAAAACAGCCTAATCCTCGCCGCTTCTCGTTTCCAAATTCCTTCAACTTGGAACTTTCCACTTATACCCTCGATCCTCCTCGGATCTCTTATTTCCCACCTGCTTCTCCCTTAAAAGAAGAAAAAAAAAATGAAAGAGAAATCGAAAAATCTTGGTTTTCACGTCCACGTGAGCAGAAGAATGTCATCATCGCCGCTCGCGGAGTATATACACACACACGCATGCTGCGCACGTGCATTTATATATATATATATACGGAGTGCGCGCGATAGTCCGAAGAGAGCCGTACGTGCCTCCTCCGCGGACGCGCTACTACTTATTTTACGATTTTTAGGTGCGCGCAGAGAGGAGGGGGACGACTAGCGTTGGATATTTTCAAGAAGTCGTATATTTTTCGTGCGGGATTCCGCGTATATAAGTAACAGTAGTTCGTATACTAAGCTAGCAGAAGCGCTGGCTACTGCGTTTAGTTGGGAGAAAACGCGACGTTCTTTTTTGTTAATAAATTTGTATTTTTATGTTGGAAAGTTGCTTGTTTTTTTAGCTGGGCATGCTTGAAATTTTAATTTTGACTTGCTTTCTCGCAAAAGGAGCTAGGTATATGTTTTTCGTAATATACATCGATATTTTTAGGTCTCGTACTTACATAATCTATAAAAATATATGAACTTGTTCTTTATTTATGATGTTAATAAAGTAAGTTAATTAGCTAATATTACGTAATACCATAAGTATTTGTCTGAAATTTTTTTTAAGTATCACTTAAATATCATTAACAGCTCTAAAATGTTCCCTCTTTAATTTTCATAAATATTCATTGTCCCATATATAATTTTTAAAGTAATTTTTAATTAAAAATTAAAAAGATTATTTTATACAATTAAAAAAAATGATCTTGTTCATTTATTTTTCTCAATTTTTTGGCAACTCTGATTATTTGTAATGTAAAGTACTATTGAAGCATAAAAAAACTATAAAAATACTCTGTCTGATTGTAAAAAAGGGAATATTCACTTTTTAAAACAGTTATAAGTATGTCGTAGTAAAAATGAATAATTGCTACGGTAATCAGTGAAAATATACAAATGCTGGTTGTAAAAGTGAAATTGTGTTGTGCACTATGGTAACGTACGCATCTCATTTATAAAACATTATCACTTTACAATGCACTTTTGTGCTGTGAGGTCGTACCTCACTGCAGCAAAAAGTTGAAATTTTGCTTTTCCACTTTTTGAGAATAAATTTGAAAAAAAAAACTTAAGTCGTTCTTTCAAACGAACATAAAGAATTCTATGCTGTCCATTGTAATTTTTCACTCAAAATTTTAAACACAAGATTTGCTACGATTTTAAAAATAAAATCAAAACAATGAGAATTTTTTTTTAAATTAAAGCTTATTCAAATAGCAATTTTAAAACAAAATACAGCCAACAATCAAAATTCCTCGAAACCGCAAAATTAAACCGCGCAGTCTCGTAAAAAATAAAACAGCCCAAGAATTGTCCCTAGAAGACAACTTTATTTGCTGAATCCCTCGAATTAAACTCGAAGAATCCCAGTGAATCGCGTGTCTCGAAAGAGAAAGACAGAGCTAGAGAGTGACGGGAGGGCAAGAGGGGAGGGATCTCAAAATTTTCATGACGCGAAACGAGTTTGATAGCCCCGATCCTGCTTAACGGCTTTGCCTCTTTCTCTCGGGTTCGGCGTCTAGTTCTCTCTCTCTCTCTCTCTCTCTTCTTTCTCCCTCCCACCTCACCGGTATATTATGACGCGTGACGAAAGCGTAAGAGGATTTAGGTGGACGCCGACGCGTCGTCGCCTCGCTTCTCTCTCGGCCAAGTCGCAAGCGGCCTGCACTGCCAGCTAAGGCTGCACTCTGCAGCTTCCTGCTCTCGTCTTTTTACGTTTCTCTTTTTCCGAGCCCAGAGACCGAAAGCGAGAGAGAGCGAGAGAGAGAAAGAAAGCAGTGTGGCTTTACTTTTTGCGGGATGAGCGTGTCATTCTGCATTTCAGACGCGAGCCTTTACAATGTTGCGATGTGGATTGTGACGTTTTTTTTCCTGCGAAGCTGGGATGGAGAGGACGCGTTTGGCCTGTGCGATTTAAATGCTTTTAATGTTATTTTTAGACGTGTCAGACGCTGCTCTGTTGTTGTGTTTGGGAGATTAGCATCTTGGAATTTTAGAAATGCTAATGAATATTCAAAGTCGGATGGAGAATTTAAATGAGCTGCGATCGCAGTTTTAAATTATATAAATGTCGAATTCAGCAGATAGAAATAAATTTAATAGTTATTTTTGAAAAATATTGAATAATAAGCTATGTAACAAGTCTTTTTGAATTTTTATCTTTTAATAATTACGAGTTTTTAGTCATTGACCTCGAATTCACCAGCTCAAGAAGTTTTGTAGATTCTCTATACTCTTTCTTCTTGAATAAAATATAATTCATGTTTGAAAATGTAACGTAGTATAATTATATTAATACTTCAATTTTGCTCAAATATTATTTCCTTTCAATACTAACCATGCGTTATATTTAAAAATAATGCACCGAAACATAAAAGGCAGTATTCCTGATCACTTTATCGTGTTTGAAAATATACTACCTACATATCTGTTTTGAAATATATTATTTCATGATTTTGTAAAGGCCTATTTAAATTAATAAATTTCCAGTTAGGATTTAAACGAAAATTGATTAGAAATAATATCTTTCACGGCAGTAAATATATGTATACTGGAAAGTTCAGTATATAATACCTCAAACACCAAAACGACACTCTTGCAATTTGCAACTTACACTTCATTCGGATCCAAGCGATAATATTTGAAAACACCTCTTCCAAAACAAGGCGAGTTAGACCTAGATAAGATACAAGGAAGCCGGAGTCACATTGGACAACGTCGACGACAGATGTCAGCCACCTGGGCTGAACATCCACACCTACACATACCCACACATACAGTCCAACAAAAGGAGCAAACCCACTCGCCGTGAAACCAGGGACCTCGCGTCGATGTAATTTCCCGACGACTAGCGCATCTTGGAGGTCCTAGCGAGATAAAAAAATACTGCTACCGCGGGCTTTTGTTCCACCTCCTGCGAGTTATATACATATTATTCCGCGAGACGAGTATATACACAAGCCGCGCGTATCTCCCGACGTGTCGTCGCGTCTTTATAGTCTGTGGAAAAGCCAGCAGCGCGCGCAGAGCAGCAGTTGTAACGTCTCTCTCTCGCTCGCTCGCTGGCTGTCGACGACGTCTCATCAAAGATGCAATGGGACGTAAAACAATGGAGCGCCACCTTACAATGGGCGCCGTTGTGTATACCACCAGGCGCAGAGAGCGCGATGAACGAAAAGACGCATTGTCGCTGCCGCTGCTGCAGCTCGTGCAGCACGCCGAATTGTTAACCTTCGACTCGCGCTCGCCTCTTTTTTTTCGCCAGCCCGCGTGCTCTCCTCTTTTTATCGCGAAGGTGCTTTTTGTTTCGGGGCTGCGACGCACGCTCCGACTCTCTCTCTCTCTCTCTCTCTGGAGTCGTAATTTCGACGAGCGGGATAGAGGACCTACGCTGCTATCTCTTTTTTTTCGGGGAGCCCGACATTGTCTAGGATGAGGAGCGGCCGCGGATGGGCCGCAGTCGTTGCGATAAGTGTTCTTTATTTTGACAAAAGGAGGGATTTTGATCGCTGGCGAGGATAAACGTGTCTTTTTGGGGCTAGCCATTGTTGCTGCGGTATCGCGTATGCGCTGGTTTATGTTGTGCACTCGGCGTACGTTTGAAAGAGAATGTTGATACAAGTATTGTTTTATGATTGTACTACCTGTTTAGACATTCGCATGCAAATGCATCGCTCAAGATGGACGTTTGAGTATCCAAACAGAAAATTTTGAGCGTTATTCTGAGAGAGTGTAAGTTTTTTCTCACTAAAATAAACCGTTGACTGCAGTCGAGTCAGAAAAGGAAGTAACTTATTTCCGCCCAATGCCAATCTAATCTAATCTCTCGTATTGTTGTCGAACGTAAAAGTGTTAGCTGCGATGAAAGCGTGCGTCGACTTAAAAATACTCATACAGATAAAAGAGCTTAAAAATAATTGCGTATTTCATTTTTTATAGATACTCCTATAACTATCGCTTTTATTTTGCCCAAGCAACAGAATACACCACTTAACTGGTAAAATTAAAAATTCTAACCTTTTACCATTTTTCCGTTACTCTAGTCATCCACACATTTTCAATTATCTAACTGACAATCGAAAAAAAACAAAAGGAAAGGAAGGCTAAAGCGTTAACGCATCATACAGTTAAACGGCTCGAAACAAGGCCGTTCTGAAAAAAGAAAAAAACAACGAAACGAGTCAGAGTAAAAAGAAAGGAGAAAGAGAGAAACAGCGAAGCGAGAGAGCCGCTCTCCACTGATACAGACATCAACTGCGTGCGTGCGTGGGCGGCACAGCGAAACCGGCGCGCGCGCGCTGCAGTAGGACCCGGCGAAGACAAAAGGCCGAATAAAAACAAATTGGCTCATCTCTTTCTCTCTCTCTGTCGCTGCGTGGCGGCTCGCGCCTGAAAACCGGTTGGCTTTCTCGATCGGCCGAGCAAATTTTGCGGCCGTTCTGAGCGTCCCACGCTTCATCGACTTCTCTCGTCGACAGAGAGAGAGATTTTTCCTCGTTTCCCGCGCTCTTCTCTCTCTCCCTCGCATTTAAATCCGTCGGTGTGCGGCTGGCCGTGCGCGTGAGCTCGCTCTGTCGCCGAGGCTCGGAAAAGCTGCGGGTCGCTTTTCATTAGCGGCTGCTGCGGGACGCGACGGCGTTAATATTAAATTTGAAACGAGCCGGCGCCGGCGACGTATACGTGCCAGAGAGCGTATATGGCTTATGCATGCGTGTACGAGGATAATTTCATTATCGCTGCTCTGACAGACGTGAAATTTAGTAAAAATTATGATGGCCCGCGCGTGCGAGCGTCACTCGTACGGGGCTGCTAGCCCCGACCGCGCATTGTTCCTGCATTACGCGTCACTTTAAATTGCGGGCTTAAACTTGAATGGTGGATCTAGTTTTTTTCCCTTTTTTGCCGCTGCTGCTACTGCTCGCTTTTTCGGATTATTCGATGATTTATTTGCAGCGCGACGTGTTGGGATTGCAATTTCAGTTTCGTAGTTTAACGAATCAATAGATATGTATTAAATGATGTTATTGTAGTTATATCAATTTCCTAAAACTCGATACTAAATTATTATATTACATTGATACGTCAGTACGGATTACAGAGTCAAAGCGATATTATAAGTATTATGCATCGTATAATAATTGTTGAAATGGCGCCGGGCAGGCAAGGCTCAGGCGGATTAGAATATTAAAGCCCGTCGTAACTTTAACTCAAAACGTAAACTAGAGGCGAAGTAAACTGAAATCATATCCGCCAAGTGCTTATAAACTTGGCTAATTAAAGATGCAGAAAGTGCGCCGTGAAAACAAAGCGCCGAAATTTTAAATCGCGGTAATGAAAAATTTTTATTACTCGTAAACGCGAAAATCCGCAGCGATAGTCCGCTCCATCAACAAGGGCAATTACAATTTTCACAAATAGCCCGGTCAATAACAATCAGCTGAGCTCGCGCGCCGAAATCGCGCCCCGGCACTTCTTTCGCCGATCAAAATTACGCGCAAAGCACATAAATCGGCCCCGCGCGGAATTCGCGCAACCGAACAACAACACACAAACTATACGAGTTTCGGGCGCGAAACAAAAAAGGGATAAAAAAAAGAAATAATCGTCGCGTATTTACTCGCGCGCTGTCGTCGTCGCTGGCGTGGAAATTACGGGCAAATGGAGCCAGCTCGCGTTTGATTCATTGATTGTGTAGTTGCTTTACTTATTGGCGCGGCGGCGGTGGCAGCGCCGACGCGGTAATGAATCATTGCCTCGATTACGTAAATTAGTATGCTCTGTCGAGTGGCGCCGAAACGCCGGGCCACCGTTGCGCCTTTTTCTTTATATGTTTAATGCTTGTTATGGAGGGGTCTGCTTTGTTTGTCGACGAAGAAGCCAATTCAGAGGTGGAGACGACGGGTTGAGGAAGTGTTTCGAAATGTTTATGTATTAATCGTTGCTGATTGGTTTTTTAATATTTTTTTTTAATTTAGGATATATGGCATGTATTTTTTGTATTTTTGGCGTTGAAGTAGAGGTAGATGAGTGTGCAGATGCGTAGTGGTAAAGTTTTGAGAGTGCACTCGAATGTTGCGCTCTTGAAAAACTTTTTCATTTTGGCGAGAGATTTTTGTGTACGGGAGAGTGGAGAGATATTTTTAAGTTTCGAGAAAATAGAATTTTCTGTTTTTTGATATGCTGCTTTTATTCAATAATGTTGAAAAGTGACTGACTTTTGCATAAATTTTGCGACATTTTTCTGTTTAATTTATGAATTTGAAATAAATTTTTGAATTGGAGAACAAGGTAGTTGAAAAAAATGATTTTGAATCATCCATAAAACTATAGGTATAAACTTATAGACAGATGCTTGTCAAATTTCATGAGAAACTTTGAATCTATGCTCGCTCGTAAATTCATCTCGTAAAGATGGCAGATTTGTTTATCGAAGACCTAAAGTAAAATGGAGATAAATTGAGATAAAGATTGATGCTTCGCTTCAGTTATGAACGTATACAAATTTTGTGGAAAATGCACCTCGAGTAGTTTGCATAAGATCTTTAATATTTCAAAAAAAAATGAAATTGCAACATATAAATTTATTACACATTGTAGCTTAATTAAAAAAACGTGAATCTCAAAATAGACATTTCCAATCAAGCAACTCGACAGTATATTGACGTTAAAAGTAAATTTCGAGGCTTTTAAAGAACATTGTTTTCTAGGCCCGGGCTGCGCAGGCCGATCAGTTTATAAGCGAAAGGTGCGAGAGAAACAAAGAAAAAGACGGACAGCCACTGATTGATCGAGGCGTTTATTTTAGCGGCGAGGTCTTTCTCTCCAGCCCCGGCAAAATCGTTCGTCAATATGACAACAATGGCACTACACGGGCCACACTGGTAATACATTACGAAACATGACAGCGTATTAAAACCGTACGGCCGAGAGTGAAAGTGCGCACCAGGCCGAATACCATAACGGCGCCGCGAAAAGATATCGCATGCGGAAAATGAGATGGTGCGGAGACGGAGAAATTGGGTAACGATACGGCTGACCTGATTTTGCACCTGGAAATCATGAGACATGCTAACGTATATGCTTTGCCGAAGTGCAGTTCGATTTTGCTTTTGGTTAGTGATGATTTATTTTGGATGGAATGAAGCTTTACGTTGAAAAGCTTTGCTTTATACGATAAATGGATAAACGCTTTTAAATTAAAGTCCGTAATTATTCGTCTTAAATATGCTGACGCTTCAAAAATATTTTGGTAAGCGTTGATGAAATCTTAAAGGCGCCAGACGCAGTTAAGCTGTAAACATTGGCGCGACTAATTGAGGGTTAATGACGAATAATTGATTTATCTGTTCACTTGAATAGTTATGAAAACGTAATGCCAAGCCGTTCTAATGACTTTTGGAATATTTCCAATGTTTCGATTTCTTTATAAATTCTTCTCAAACTTTAATTTTGTTCAGTGGGTCAACTTTTGCAAAATTTAAGAATAAACATCGATTTAATTTAACCGTCCAGCGTGTTCCATTTTCTCAATATTCGTTTTGTCGAACGTTTTAATAAATCCTTTATTTAAACATTATACCCTGCATATTTAAAAGGTCGAATCAAATATTTGAAAAAAAAAGACTGAAAGCCTCGTTATAATTTTGAATCGGAAGCCCATATTTAAACATAACATAATCCCTTTCTACGCCGCGCGTCGTTCCTCATTGCAATCCAAAATAAGCCCGCATCTGAAGCAAAGCTGAAAATCAAGCATGCAATGTAATATACCCCACGAAATCACCTTAGCTCACCTCCTCGCCCGAGGGGGTCGGCCAAGACTCGGAGATATAATTCGGCGTGCGCTCGTCTTGCCATGGCGCTCGCTCTCTGTTTGTTTACCGCTCTCCGTCCGTTACATTCAGCTCCTCTCTCTCTCTCTGCCTTCTATAGCTATATATATATAGATTGCTGGCCGGCCGGTTTTCCTGGACGTACACACGTACGCGCACTCACACAAAGCTAACTTTAGACCGCCTTGCCGTCTCGAAAAGGCAAAGAGAGTAGAGTGCGGCGGCGGCGGCGGTGCGGCCGCAGATGTACGTATATATCCCCCATTGACTGCGACTTTCCATTCTTACGTCATTCATTATTCAGACGACTACCGCCTCCCGATTTTTTATTCTCTCCTCGTGCAGCGGCAGCGCCAGCAGCAGCAGCAGCCGTACCTTTTTAATAAAAATGAAGAGATGCTGCTGCTGCTGCTGCTACTGCTGCGGGAAAGGGTCGACGACCTCGAGAATTCCCCGCGGTGCGATACGCGCGAGAAAGTCTCGAGGACTTCTCTCTCTCTCTCTCTCTCTCTCTCTTTTTTTCCCCCGACGTCTTTTCGCGCGCTTGCGGAGAGGAGAAATTCCGCGATGGCTCGCTAAAGGAGGTTACGCGCGCACCTATATATATGTATACACTCACGTAAGATATTTTTCGGAGAGCGCAGCCAGGCAGGTAGGTACAGCGAGACAGGAGGGACATGTATGGAGCGAGCGCGAGACCGAGCGCACCGCTGATTACGGAGAGAGATGCACAAGCGCGCCAGGTATATATATGTGTGCAGCCGTGGTAGGGGAGATCGAGATTGCCGGGCTTGATTTATCGATTTTTAACCGGCCGTTTTCAGCGAGAGCGGCTTTTTCCTTTTTTTCTCTTTTTCGTTTTGGATACGGCTTTCGGAAATTGTTTGTACGTGTAGGTAATTAAAATTACAATGTTGAATTATTATTGTTTGAATATCAAATCGGATGTATTACTTAAATCATTATTTAATTTTGAAAGTGTACGACGCGCGTTTGCAATAAACTTTTTAATATTTAATTGAAATTTAATTAGAATTTAATGCCGATCGCAACATTGTTTCATCAAGCGGGCGCAGAAAAATTAGCGCTGGACAAGCGCTTTAATTACATTTTTAACAGGCCTGTATCGACAAAAAAGCAAGAATAATTCTCTTTCCATTCGCGAGGCATTAATTGTCCGCTAATGGAAATTATTACCGAAGCGCGCATTATTAGAGTAATAACTCGAACAAAGTACGGCCGATTTTTATTACAATTTTAATACCGTTGCCGTGTCAAACGCAATCCATTATTTAACGAGCCCATTAAACAAATGTAGCCCCGCAATTAAAAGTCCGAACTACGCGCATAACTCAAAGCTCGCTAAACACTCGGCTCGTCTCGTCCATTACTCTCTCCCAGCGCTCATACAGCCCGACTCATCTAAAAAATTAAAAACGAGCTTGCGAGCCGATAGCCGCAGCTTAAAGCGCTGGAGGCGCGCGACAAATGTAGGCAGAGAGCGCTTAAAGAAGCCGGCTTCGCGCTTACGCGCCGCGCATGATTTACGCAGTGTATAGGGTCCCGCCGGTTATAGCTACCTGAGCCTGGGCGCGCGCGGAATCCGCAGAGAGCGGCGTATAACGACGATTAACGGGGCGCCGAGTTCCGCGAGAGCTCGGCTCCTAAATGTATTTGCTAAGCTGAAAGCCATTAACGTGCGCGCGGCGTGCAGCAGCACTTGTTAAGGAGTTGCGGCTCCCCGCCTCTCTCTTACGAGGGAACCTGCTTTGCTCTCTATATAGGTGCGAGGGCTTATATATATGAGAAAAGATGCGCGTGCTGGTAATGGCTTGGCTTCGATTTGCGGTTATTGATTTGTAGGTAGAATGGCTAAAGTTTCTGGGGGAGTGCTTTTTTGGAGGAGTGATTGAGGAGAATCGCTGGTTCTGCTCTGACAATTTTCGACGGATCGTGTGAGTTTTGAATTTGAATTTTGCAACTTTCGCGCCGTTTGCTCGGTTTATCAAACCGTACATTTTAACGAGTCGAATGTTTATCAATATTTGACTCATTAAAACGTTTTTGAAAATTTTGTTATATTTTGAATAACAGCTTGGAGAGCTCTGAATTTCCTTAGAGAGGGGAAACGCAAACAAAGTCTAAAATTACGTATTTATTCTCCTTCCAGCTGCAATCTGCAAAAAGAAAAATAAGCAACGCTGCGATCTTTGGTAGTACAATTGTTTTGCTCGTAGAGCCGGGGCTATAGATTCGCGGATATTACCGTCGTAAAATCGAAACGAATGGAGAGCACGCGTGTAGTATGAGAGAGAAGCCGCGCATTTGATTGTAAAACGACGGGAGCTTGGCTGGGCCTGGTATTTTTAGCCGCCGAAATAAGCTAAGGGGGGGGCCGATTTTCAGCTGTGTTTTGAATACTCGCAGAGAGCCTCGGGGGAATTTGATTTAAAAGAGCAACGGAACCGGCTACTAAGCGGCTTTCTTATATATCTCAAGGAGATCCTGTGTAAACTATTGGATAAGTGAACACTAACGGCGCGAGGCCTTGGTTAAAATTAGTGCGGATTTTTCCGATACTTCGGAATAGCGGCTTTCTGTATATGCTTAATCACTTTTTCAATAAGTTTCTTGAATGAAATTACAAAATTAAGGCTTATTATCGATTTTAAATATTAGGGTAAATAACTACTTCTACACATTAATATATTATATATATCTTTAAAATATTATAATTAGACACTAAACCAATAGCTCATATTTCACGCATTCAGCTACCTTTACAACGAAATCATCCACTAAAAATACACAGAAGCCACATCGGCAGTTCTCAGCTCTGACTTCCAGTTAACAATTGTCCAAGTGACAGCAAGATAGAAACGACAATCGACAAAGTTCAAAAGAAGGCAGCGTCCAGTCTCGGAACTCCATGCGCAAGCAGCCCGTATGTATGTGTACGAGTAAGCGAGAGAGAGAGAGAGAGAGACGGCAAGTTGCGCGTCACCGGCTCGGCGAGGGCCGTTTAAGTCGTCTTGGAATGCGCTCGCCTGATGACTTAAAAGACTCTGTTGTTCGTCGCTGTGGTCGTCTGCGAGGATCGTTTGCGCGCAGGCATGAGATCGGTGACTGCAATCCTAATTAGGCTGTCGCTCGGAAGGGGTAGAGAAACCGAGGGAATAAGAATGACGAAGCATGGGAGAGAGAGAGAGGGAAAGATATTTAAATGAAAGAGTGCCACTATTGCGAACGCGCATCGATTCCTCCACGCGCGCGCGCGCCGGCTATAAAAGTCGCTGTGCAAGTGCTTTACTGTTCATTGTATTTGCAGGCTTTTTCACTCGCGGTAGGCTGCTATACTGCTGACTCGGGACGATTGAAAATCCATCTACGTTGACGCGTTTGATGTTTAGATCGGCATTATTTTTGGCTGTAGGAAGTGAATTCATGGCTGGCTTGGCTCGGCACTGTTTCATTTAAACCTCACGTAGCGTTCCTTTTTTTTTATGTACTTTTCGAAGAAACAGTTGCGGAACGGAGGTAGTGGATAAACACTAAACTATTATAAATACTTACGAGCTGTTTGCTCATTTGAGACGTGAAGTAATTTTATTGCATGTTTGCTGGGTTAATTACTGTTAAACAATCTTTATAGCGATGTATTAAATCTTTATTTACCTTTATTGTTTTCTCTAAGAGAAATTTACTATTTTACTTCGTATGAGATAACCTGTTTATCAACATGTTACTTTAATTATGGCGCGGAATTTCATGATCTGACGTTGAAGAGATGAAAGCCAATATTCGCAAACTTAATTTTTTAAAAAGCTATTTAAATTTAACCAGTTTTCCAATTTATTTTTAACACATAAAATTACGAAGAATAAAAAAGTTTACGCACTGCACAAACTGCCCTCTGCGCTTTCAACAAACATCCTTACATAAGCCCAAACGGAATTGTAGGTCAAAGCTAGTACGGCCGTCCCGAAAAAAGCTCGCAAATTAAAAGCAAACGACTCGACGAATTAGCGGGCTCGAAAGGCTCCTCTTTGTACGGGAGACGAGCGCTAATAAACGAGCGACACAACATTTCGAGAGCCTCCGTGAAATTCCAACCGAGAGCCGGTCGATGTGTGTGTGTGTGTGTTGCAACAGCGCCTGCCCGCGGGAGCATCATCGATGTTAATGAGCTGGTACATTGGAAAGTCGCCGCGCGCGACGTGTCTAGAGGCACGAAGAAGGTGCATCGCGGTGTATATACGGACAAAAAGATGTTGTGCACACAGAACGGATTGTATGAATTAGCACGTTCGAGAATAGGACTTGACCGAGCTGTTATGCAGAAGGAGGCGAGTGCTTTTTAGAGGAGAAAAAGTTTACCGTGGGACTGGTCGTTTTCGTTTGGCTTCTTTTGTAATTACGGTTTCGAAAGTCTAGGGCTTGCCTGAGAAGTGCTGCTTCTTGGCTGCATAGCGGGATGAAGTCTATTTTTGGAGAGTGTAAATACTGTTTAATTGAGATTGTTGAGAAATTGAAAGAGAACTATCTCTAGCTTTTAAAACGATTTTTATTACGGCTAAAATAGTTTTAGTGCGATTCCCAGCTCAATCGTTCTAAATTATTTAGTTATTTTATCCGAAGAAAATATAATATTTCAAACGCAAGTCCCAAAAAATTCAGTCAGATAACAACGAATATTCCCAGCACGCCTGCAGTGGCAAAAAAGCTCGCGCGCGCACAGCGCCGGCGAAAAAGCAAAAAGTCCCCGGGCATTTTCTTTGCCCTGTTCGCCCTTATATAAATCCCTGGCCGAAAAAGCGGCTTTCATATCATTCATAGCGAGTCGGCTTACGCCGGCGCACTCGCTCGCGTCCATAAATCGAAGGGCAGAAGAAGCTCTCTCTTTCCCTCTCTCTCTCTCTCTCTCTCTGGCTCGGCGTAGTAGCAGCGTAAAAAGGCCGAGGACGAACGAGCGTCGGACGATAATAAAATGATTCCCCGCCACAATAGACAATGTGCTGCTACTGCTGCTCTCGCGCGCGCGCACCGGGATGATAGTAATTCAAACCGGATGAAGCGAGAGGGGCAAAGGAAGGAGGGAAGTACATAGGAACGCGCCGATCGTTTTCCGCACTTCCGCCATGCCGAGTTTGCCTCGCTTTCTCTGTGTGCATCTCTGGCTGGCATGTGTGTGTGTGTGTGTGTGTGTGTGTGTGCGGGTATAGGGAAGAGAGGTTTTAGCGAAGGGCTTTGGGCAGGGGCGAACGGTTTCTGAATTTCTCCGATGTGAGAATTATTGCGGCGTGAGTGAAATATTCGTTCCGGGAGAGCGAGCCGCCCGCGAAATCACGGGCTTTAAAAATTGCGAAGAATTTCGATTTCTTTCGATATACGACAAAAAATATGCTGCTTTTCCAGGCTGGACGAGGTATTTCCAAAATAGATGGATTCTTTTACCGTGAAATATATATATCAAGACACGCGCTAACTCATCTAATATTTTAAAATCCTCTCTAAATCCAATATTATTTACTTAATAAAGTAAGAAATAAAAAAGATCCGTGGTGAAAATTCGTAGCGGCAAATTGTTGATAACAGCGAAACGTTGATCAGTTCGCAAATACGCGTTGAGCGTAGTCCAGGCCGCGCGCTCGCTTTTTTTCGGCTCCGCGCTCCTCTATTATATTCCGCTTGGCTTTTTTGCGCGGCTGCGATGCGCTTCTCTGCCGCTCGTCGTTCTCCTAGTGCGCTTTTTTCTACGCTTTTTTGTCGGACGTTTGGCATAGAAATTGCGGACGAGAGCAGTTTTATAAAACGTTCGGCGTTTTCCCAGGCGCAAGCGTGAATGGGAGAGTGCGCGCGTCGAGCCAGTCGGAAAAGAGTCGTTATGAATTAAGGGGTGTGTGTGCACGGATGTTCTGACCGCGCGCTTTCGAGCGTCTCTTCGATCGCCGGAGGAATTTCATTTTTTAATGATACAAGTTGTTGGACTGATGGCAAATGTTTTGATTTTAAATGATATTCCATAGTTTATGCTGACTTTTAGTGCGGTAACGAGATTCTTTAAAAATAAAGAAATTAAATTTACAAAAGCTCTGAAAAGTTAAATATTATTTAAAAAATGGGTATAAAATTTTTCTTTTTGCAGCGAGCACTCAATCTTTCGACAAAACATATTTTTAATAAAGTTTCAATCTCATCCGGCAAAAGAAGTAAAAAATTTTAATCGCCATTATCAGTTTTCAATTATCAATTATCGAGAGTATTCCCAAGTTACCATCGCAGCAATATGCAACCAGTCCGCCCTAAAACAAAAACACTTCAGCTCTATCACAGCGAAATTTCAGAAAAACAACCTTTAATAACAATCCCAAAAAAGTCTCGGAAACAGCGCTCCCGAAAAATAAAAATAAAATTAAAAAAGCACCCCTCAGCAGCAGCAGGAGCGTAGAGTTCGCTAGCGCGCGCGTTTTATCTGTTGCCGCTTCGCGGAGCCGATAATTTTCATTTGGCTCGCATGAGCAAATCGCCGAGAGCACTCGATTCTTTCGTTATTTCCTCTCTCGCTTTCAGAGTATATATTTCCCGGGCCAAGCTTGCGCGAGCGAGCTAGCGGCGACGCGTCCAGCGGGGAATTAATAACCCGCTCCTCCGGAGAGCGCAAAACTCCGTAGCGTCTCTCGACTTTTCTTCTTCTCGCGCGAGAGGAGATACTTCGCTACAATGTAATTGCCTCCGAGACTCTCTCCTCCTCCTCCTACTCTACAAAGTCCCCCTTCTCTTTCTCTCCCTCTCGCCTCGCTTATTAACGAGCTGAATTACCTTGCCGGCGCGCGCTGCGTTTCTTCGCCTTCTTCTTTTGCTCGCTCGCTCGCTCGTCTCCTCGCTTTTTTGCGCCAACACGACACGACGGAGGCGCGAGCTTAATCGCCGCCTATTTTCGGACTCTTCATTTTTGCGCGCGCCTTTTTTCCTTCAGCGAGGACGGATTAATTGTCCTGACGATGTTTTGCCGGCGAGCGAAACTGGATATAAAATGTCTGTGGGAAAGACGGAGGAGGAGGTATTGAATTAATTGATAGCTCACGAATGGCTGATGTTGACAGAGTTTTCCTTTGCCGATGATTGCAGGATTTGTTACGAGAATGCGTGTGGATATGTTTGGTATGAAATTCGATGAATGCGCCGTGCTTTGTTGTTTGTTAATTATGCTCTTTTATCGATCGTCATTCTCGTCAGATCTCTCGTTCATGTGATCGGACATTCTCTCCATTAAAGCAATTGATTGGCAAAAATAACTCGGTAAAAGTTTTACGTTTATTACCCCTAATGAATGATACGGATTACTCATTAATTTATCTCTTTAATCACGTTTTGTACTTATCAAAAATTAAGCAAATGCCCGCTTAAAGTAATTCTTCTCATTTCACCTCGAATACTAAATTCAACCAAGTTAGTAATACCCAGAGCTTCCATTCCCCGCAGAACACATATAAAAAATATTTCGAGTACGTAGAGGAGCGATGCGAAGCGAGTCAAGGGGTCAATCGCTGCGGGTTCACTCACCTCTCTCCCGCGTACACATCTTCTCGCATTCATTGGCCGCTGGGCTGTATCGCGCAGCCAGCATCGGCGTGGCGTCGGCGAGGCCCATTCAAACACCCGGATTTTTTCCGATGCCGCGTACAGGGCTTTTCTCTCGCTTCGGAAAGCTCCGAGAGCGCGCGAGTAATTAGCGGTGCGCTTGCGTGCTGTGCGTCATCGCGCGCAGCCGCCATGGGTCAATTAGCTAATTAATGCACAGAGGAGGAGGAAAAAAATGGGGGAGCAGAGGCGTGCTGGCTTTAAGTGGGTTAGGAACCTTCTCTCTCTGTCTCTCTTGCTGTTTGTCTTTTTCTCTCGAAAGCATGCAGCTATGAAGGCGTTGTGAGCGTGGCGTGAAGCTGGTTAGAATGAGGCGAGCGTCTTTTTTAGCTAAGAGATGGTTGATTTTAGGATAGTTTAGCAAAGAGGATGGATTTTGGAATTATTCTTTCGTTGAAGTAAGCTCTAAAATAGTTTTAAAATGAAGACTTAAAATAAGCGTGTTATTGAATAACAATTTTAGTGAATTGGTATTCATTATTCGAGTGATTATATTAATTTAATATATCATTACTCATACCCAACAAAATCTCTACCAATAATACATTGACTTTTTACTCCAGTAAACATAATACATTATTTGTATTTAAAAATTTGTGTTTGAAAATTGAGCCATAAAATCAAAAACTATATCGTATTTTTAACGTACTTTGTTCGAACAAGCCACAAGCTCTCTTCCAAACTATCTCGACTACCCATCTCAATCGCTCTTACACCACAGCATCTTCCCTCCCAAAACTCACCAATTCTCTCTGCACGCATCTCCCGCCCCCAGAAAACTGTCGCATCCGCGTCCATCTCCACTTACCCCAGCACAAAGAGCTCAGGCAAAGGAAGGGCGCGGAAGCAGGAAGCGCCTGTTTACGGACAAGTTCTGTAGATTTCCCCGCTCCCGAGCTCGAAATACTCCATATCCAGCAGGCGCACGACTGGCGGGATGCGCGCCAGATGTCCAAGGACTGTCGACGCAAGCGCGTGCGGTGGTTGCAAGCCGTCGAGCCGATGAGTGAGTTACGAGCGAGCGCAAGCTTTTCTACGAATTTTTTAAGCGGGAGCAACGATTTTTTTTTTTGTTTTTCATGAAGCGCCTGTGGCCACGGCGCGCATTGTCCGTGTCGCGTGCAGCGTGCGTACGAGCCTTTTGTGGCGAGGCTTCCAGTCGTGGATGACGGATTTTACAGTGTTTTCGGGGAGGCTCCGGTGGGTTTTTTGTTTTAATTTTTTTTCGGGTTTTTTTTTACCATTAAATATGCGTTTGTATTCCCTATTTGTAAATTTAAGCGGCTCATGTTGAGAAGAGAAAAATAATTTATGCGTTTTTAAATACAATACCGCGTCATGTAAATATTTTTGCTAATACCTTCCTCCCACTACATCTGCCAACCAGTCCCAGCATTATTTACAACATCCTCAAAAATTCCTCCCAATTATAACCTGGCAGTGCGCACAAAACACTCTCAGCCAATTACAAATCTCACCTTTCTCAGCCATTAACCATCCCCTTAAAAATACGAGCTCTCGCCCAACACAGCTCCTCTGCCAAACCAGCCAATCTGCCAAAACTCTGCAATGAAAAGCACGCGCAAAAATACATAAACGCGCCGTTAAAAACGCCTTGCAGCAGCTCCTATCCATACCTTAACACGCAGCAGTCTTAGGCAGCAGTCGGCGGCATTGTTCGAAAGCTCGTCGTATTTATACTTGTGCAGCTGCAGCTTGGCGGGCTGCGCAGATTCTTACTATATACGCGCCGCGGCGTAATCTTTACGACGCTCGGCGCGCGGCGCACGATAAATGAGTACCGATGAAAATCGCGCGCTCGTTACGAGGCTTGCGCAATATTCCGCCGCGCGCTCCGAGAGTAAACTAGAACGCGCGCGCGCGCTCGGTCTTTGAAGCGCGCGGGGAAAAGGCATAAAAGACCGCGTCCCGATGGTTATTGCTTTCCGCGCGCGCTCCGAGCGCGTGTAGGTTTGACGGATTAATCGAGCTCCTCATGAAATTCAATGAGGCCGATGCGTTTTGTCCTTGCCGAGAGGAGCTATTGCTGCTAGCGGAGTATATACAGCCGAGCGATCTTAAATATTTTATTTTGCCGAGCTTTGCTGGGTCAGCAGGACGATGACTCGTGCGGCGAGGAGATCAGATGGGAGCTGGATATATAGGGACGTGAGGTGTATCGAGAAGCGGGTTTTACTAGTTTTTCGATCTCGCCCTAGCAGACGGAACGAGCGATAATTGTTATCTCGATGAGCGTGATGAGGCTCTTGATAGATTTCAGTAGGTTACATATACCGCGTGGGTGTGTGTGTGTGTGTATGTGGGTAACGAGAAACGCGGAACGTCGAGAGTCGCGCGGTAAAAGTGACATTCGATTCTTTTCATGAAATTCTATAAAAGCCGAGATTGTTTTCCGGCTGGAATTTTAAAGTTTGATGTTTGAGAATTCCTCCGCATTTATCAAAGCTGAATCATGCATTTTAAGTGCTGCGCAGCCGGAGCGCTCGCAGTAATCTGTCAACTCAGCTCGAGCGATTCAATTTTACAGCACACATTCCTCGAAATGTCTTTTTGAAGGAAAAAAAAGGACGCTTTACTTCTCGATTTACGCTCATCGCGCCGGCGGCTTTTGCATTTCTCGCTTCTCGAATCAATACCAAGCAAACATATTTTTGAAAAGTAAAAATAAAACCCTCTCTCCTCTGTGCTGTATATATACACACATGCCGAGCGCAACTCTCCAAGCCGCGCGCGCGCGCGTTTCAACACTCGAAAAGTTTCGGCAAAATTTCGCAGCCGTCTGCACACCAAAAAGCTGCTCTTCCGCACTTTAATTTTAGTTTCCACATGTATATATATATACGTAGAGACTGCGGTTGTGTCTCGCGCTCTCTCGCCTATATAGCGTGGCGCCATTGCCGGCGCGGCGCCGTTATTCATATGTAACTTGATGAATTCCCTTTTGCATCGCCCCCCTCTTACCCCTCCTCCCGCCGCAATGCGCATGTGCATCCGGCAAACATGCCCAGCAAATACAATCGTTTAATGTCTCTTTCTCTCTCTCTTTCTCTCTGAAATTAAAATTTGCATTTTTTCGTTCGTTTATTGAACTTTTGTTTCGATAATATTGCCTCTGTGTAATTTTCGAGATATCGAGTGCTCTTTTATTGCGCAACTCTAAGAATAAAGTCTCTTACGCAGCCGGTATTATTTATTTTCTCTCTCGGGAGATCCTTACGGGTGGAGAATAAGTTTTTTGCCCTCGAGGCGCAGATAATAATTCGAGCCGCGCGTGGCAGCCCCCGCTGCGATAATACTCCCGAGCCGTATAGGGCAAAATTTAGCCTGAAAAGAATTATCGCGATATAAAATTTAATTTATCGACAATGTTAGGCACACGCGTTCCTTAGACGAAAATAAATCCGACCGCAAAAGACGGAAAAACAAATCTCGCCTTCCCCCCGTACGCCAGAGCAAGCAAAAAGCCTACTTTAGCAAGCGACTTGGAGATGAGGGGCGAGCAGCCGGAGGCGCATTAATCGCCGGAATTTACGCGCGGTCCGCGCGGTGCATTTGAAATTTCGCGCACACACGTATACACCAGGCCGGCCGAACTTCCGCTCGGACGGGGAGTAACCCTTCAGGCTGGCGTTGTTTACGTGCCTGGCCGTGCGAGTGTGTTGAGGAGAAAGAAAGGGGGGGGGGGGAAGAGTTGCCTGCAGGTGGCGAAATTTCAGGTGCGCGTGGATGTATGTGACGAGGGAGATGATGATGAGCAAAGAAGTCTCTGGAATTGCTGATTCGAAAGTGGAGGAACCTGTTTGAAAAGGCGGATTCATGAAGACGATGCACATTTGGTTGGGAATGTTATGTATGGAGACGTTAAGCGGCTTGTAATTGACCGTGATTCATTCGAAAACAACGAGGATTTAATCAGCGAATCGTGACGAGAAATAAAATTACTATGGAAGTCGTAAAATTGTTAACGATAAGCCATTGAGTAAAATACTTTTTTCCGGTAGTCACTGATATTGACTTTATCGCTCGCTTTATTTACTTGATAAGTGATCGGAAAGTTTGCTGACTCAATTCCGATGTTTGTTATTATTCTTTTGACATCTACTTTACCTTCTCATTATCAAATGAAGCTAAACTATCCTCAAGCTCGACAAAAAGCTTACAAGTATTTAAAAATAATAAAATAATTAACGTGCGAGATACATTAACTCGAGTAATCTCACGAAACATTAATAATCCCAACGTAATTACAAGAAAATAACAAAGAAGAAGTAAAAGTCCGTGGTGTAATAACCGCAGCAACAAAGTCCAAATTTAATTTGCATATAATATTCATAATAAACAAACTTATATACAGAGAGAGGGTGGCGGGCACGCGCTCATGCGCTAGGGCTTGGGAGTGCGGGCTGGGCTTAGAGCCGAAAACTGAAACGAGAGAACTTTGATAATGCGAAGTACATATACACCCAGGCGCGACGCGAAATTCAGAATAAAAGCGGCACGAAGATAGAACGGCGGAGCGCGCGGTAGGGTCCGGTCTGCCGTGTGCGCTCGAGACGCGTATTATACGAGGTTAGTTAGCCGCGGCGGCGGCGGCGGCAAGCATAGCACACGCCACGCGCATATTAAAAATATTCAAATGCACCAGGCGACGCTCTCTTCCCCTTTAAACCTCGACCGCTTCTCTCACTGTGTGTATGATGCGTGTGTCTGTGTGTGTGTGTCGTCCCCAGCGTAATTTACGGGATGCACGGCGCCGATAGCGCTAATAACTTCATTGACGTTAATCGATGGCTGCTGGAATCGAGAGGCGCTTTGAAGAGCCGCGCGCGCCAAGCTGAGAGGGTGGGTATATATACCTGGTTTGTGCAGTTTTATAGAGGAGAGCGGCAGAGAGCTGTGTGGCGGCGCCGGCCGCAGCGATGGAAAAATGTGTGTTGCCGAGGTTGTTGTTCGGGAAAGAAGAGGCTTGATGAGGATGGGATGGAATTTTTCACCGGGGAAATGTGGAGAGGAATTTGTGAGAGAGTGCTGCTGCTTTTTTTTTCTTTTCCTCTGCTTGTCCATGGCTCGGCTCGTTTATTTTTTTAAGGATTTTATCGATTACGAGGTTGTTGCTTCACCAATTAGGGGTCGCCAATTAATCCTACTTTTAAAAGTTATTTTAAAACTTTTATCAAGTCGTAATAAGTCAATGACCCTCCGTGTTTAGCTCGCTATCTATTGTCATATTGATTTTTAAATAGCTTTTCAAATAAACCAGAATTGTTTATCAAGCCAAGTTTTACAAACTGAATACTGTTAAAAATCAACTTTTCTGGTATATTTTGAAAAAAAAAACTTAGCATATAAAAAGAATGATTTTTGAATCCGTGTTAAGTTGTGACACGCTATGAATTAATTGTGGGATTATCGACTAAAGTATTTTTTTTCATTCGTGTGTTTCAGGTACGTTGGAGCGAATTAATTGTATATACGTAAGAAGCCAACTGTTTGAGGGCGATAAGGCGGTGAGTCACACTGGCGGGGAGATAAATGCATGTGCCGTCGCGAGCTCGCACGCACATATACATGTACACACGCTCACACCGATGTAAGTATACACATGCACGCTTCGCTAAATAATCGGAGGGGCTACTGAATATGCATTAGAATGCGTACTGACAAATGACTAAATTGTGTTTTTTAAATTAAAAATGATAATACATTCAGCTGCTTTTCAGGTAGCCCACAACTGTTATTATTCAATTGCGGACTTTTTATCGGTCAAATTCACCTCTATCAATGCTGCAGATCTGGTCTTTCCGTTATAGCTGAGCCTTTCGCAAAAAAGTCTTATTTTCCTCAGTTTTTTCAATTAATTAATGAATAATTTTAAATAAAAATATTTTGCAGTCACAAATCCTAAAATTAGTATGTATACTTGCAATATTTTTAGCAGTTAGTGCAACGTGAGCCTGAAAGGGGCATTCAAAAACGTTTTATGCACCATTAGACCATTTCAGAAGTAGCTCTATTCAGAATATTATCAGACTCAGATTATTTTAAATCATTCTACTTAAAATATTTTTGAAAAGCATACATATAAAAAATATTTAATTTTTTACACCTTTTGAAATCTGAGGCATCCTGATCGCAATTTATGACTATCTGAATGACATTTAACGTTTAAATAGTTTTTTTCCATCAATTCATAAAATCTCGCAATTCAGGTCTTTGGCTTTATTTATATTCGCATATTTTACGAGTGATTATGCAGCATTTATCAACTGGGACGAATGCAAAATGATTAATCCGCATATAATAAATGAAATTTTATTGAAAACATGTAACACATTAATTATAACTGTATTTGCCGGATTATTGATGAATTAGGCAGCGATGCGTTCAACTCATTTCATGTTAATTTTAGCGTGTTAAATGGTTTTCCATCATTCCATGACATTGACAATGTAATTATAGCGCCTGCTTGTGTTGGGGATCCGATAACAATGCAACTTTGTTGTCAGCGAATGACTCGAAAAGAGAATTCAACGCAATAGTTATACTTTTCATTAGTGCGAGGAGCGGCTGACGCCAACAGTGCTGCTAAAATTTAGATAATTAGATGTTAACGCAACCGTTGGAAAGTCTATACAAGATATTATTACATTTTTATTACAAAGTTAGTTGATATAAATGTTACTTGCAATATTGATTTATCTATCTTTTATAATCTGATTTTATTTATCAAATTGTTAGAATATTTTTTAAATCAGAGACAAATCGGTTTTTTAATACAGCACATGATCAATAATGAATTGGAAATCGAATATATAAACATGATATTGCTATTCTGAGTCATGTTTAATTTCGTAAGTGGATCGAAGTATCTTCTAATGATGAATCGACTGCATATCAGATAATTTGTTTTCGATAATTTACAATTTAATCACTTATTCCGAAAAAAAGCTCATTCTAATGAAAATCATCGATTTTTAAGTATCTGCTATCGAAAATAAGCGATCTAAAATCCTGAAAGCTCCCTCTGAGCTGCACATATAGCCACGCATTTAGATGTCCGTGGACATGAGGCGTGACGAAGAAAGCAGCAGAGAGTTCGCCTCGTCTACTTTAGCGCCGTCATCGTCGTCCCGAGAGCTCGCTGAACAGATATATATACACTTTAGCCAGGCCTGCGGCTTTTCATTCTCACTCGTCTCAGAAATATGCATTTATGCGCGCGGGGTGGCGTCGGGAGCATTGTAGGCGCCGCGCCACGCGAGAATAGTTCAATCTTCTTGCGTCTCTGCGCCGCTTGCTACGTTGCGAGTTTGTTAGAAAGGAAAGAGAGAGAGAGAGAGAGAGAGAGGCAAAAAGGAGAGGAGGATTTGCATGGGTGGTACTGCTTTCCCCCTCTCTTTTTCGAGCTTGGATGTATGTGTGTATATATCGCCGATTTACGGGTACTGTCTGCTCTCTTTCTCGCTCTCTGTGAATTCTGCGCCGAGTAGTATGTATAATTCGAGAAATGTACGCTGCTAAAGGAGGATATATTTTCTCAAAATTTATCGTGAATTTTCTGTTTATTCTTAGCGTGGAAATTTCAAGTTTTTATTTATTAAACCAAGAGAAATAATAGTTTATTTAAGCATTGGGCAATTTTTGTTACAATTGTACTATTAAAACCTTATCACTCGAACATATTTTATATTTTCCTGTAAAAAGTTTTGCATTTTTCTATATAGACAATAAAGAAAGCTCGGTTTTCAATAAACCGCTATCTATATTATTCAGGAAACTGCAGAAGCTACGCGTTATTCTTTTCTTCCTCGAAAAATCGGAAACTCTAAAGTACAATATATATATATTATTTGTATATCGTATGAAATGAAAAAAGAAACATGCCAATAAGTAATATGAGTACTCCACGTTACACTAAAACTTTTATATTCACTTATAATAATCACTTTGAATTTATTTCGTGTTGAAAATACGCACATAATCTATACCGATACTTAATAGCAGTAAAAGATATCTGCAATTTACTTTTTCCTTCGAATATGAAATCTGAGTTTTTCACTTAAATCTTGATATTAATATCTACATTTTTGTATGAAAATGTTATAATGCTTTGGTCTACTTTGAGCCATAAGTTATATGTACGTATAATGTGTGGTTGCGATGTTATGTAATTTACGACGTAGAGAGTTATGATTGGAGATGTAATTATGATATGTGTGTAGTGCTGGTACAAAATTTAAAGCTATGATTGTGCATCGTATTTCAATTATTGTTTGCCTTTGACATTTAATCTGATAATTGTTTTCTTTATAGAATAATTGTTAACTTAAAAATAAAGTTACTCGATTACCAAGAATATCCAATTTTAACTTTTTCGAGGCACGCTACATATTTTTTTCTTTTCTGAACAATATATATTCAAAAAGTAATAACGGTTATAGCAGCTTTTAAAATAATGCACTATGGATAATTTAAAAATTAACAGAGTTATTAGAGAATGAAGAGCTCCGACATAATTCACTTTCCAATAATTTTATTATTTTTCGGAGTAATCAGAGAAGGAAAGACGATTAAAATCAAATTAGTACTTAATTAATCAAGGAGCCTGAAGATTCTTGCAACATTGCCTATGAAAATTTGCTCTTAATATCTTTATTACTTGACAAAATAAATTGGGCGCGGCATCCTAGGTTTCATTAAAAAAATTATTTCGTAATAAACTTTTTAAATCTTGTTCAGAACAGTATACGAAAACATGTATAACAAATAAAACAAATAGATTGTAATATTGGGATTCAAACAAAAAACACTCATGTACATAGCATAACCGAACTCACCAATCATAAAAAAGCGTCGAATGTTTTATCACCTATATACATCATAAGACAGATAGCCAGCCCAAACTATTAATTTACTTTGGCGCATATAAAAAAAGCAGCTCAAAAATCGAACCTCAACAGCCATTCAGCGCAGGCCACCCCGCATCGTGGCATCGCGAAATTAATTTTCTTGCGTGCCCCCAACATCACGAAGCCTTCAGCTCCGCCGCCACCGCCGCCGCCTCGGCAAACTCGATGGCCTCTCGGTGCTAGATAGACTCTCGAGAGGCCCCATCGGCTCTAAACTTTCCTCACATGCAATCGCGCAAAAGTTCGCCATGGAGAGCCTCCGCCGAAATTTAACGAGGACTATATGCGTCTGAAGACCTCGTAAGCACGCGCGCCTCTATCTGTATATACACACGGGCTTTCGATTAAATTTTCCGCTCTGCACCCTTGATCTCTCGCGTAATAATTGTCGCCTGCGCCGAGGCGCAAGCGCCTTCCCAATTAATTCCGCGCGGCTAATTGCACGAAGAATGGCTCTTGTATAGACGCGACAATAACGGAAGTTCCTCCTGATTTATTGTCTTGGTTGATGGTTTTAAAGGGACATTGGTTTATTCGAAAATATTAAATACCAAACTATTGCAAATACGTATATATAAAAATAAACTCATTCTAGTGCACTTAAATTCAAAATCAAACAACCTATTACCAAGATTCGCTAACATGTAATTCCCTATGCGTACAAGGTTGCGTCTACGTAAATGCGTTTGGTAAGCGTTCTGCAGAGCTCTCTCTTGGCTTTTGGCATTGCCGGAAAATATACACACACACACACAGCCACGGTAGGTAGCCTGCCACTGCTGCTACGCCAGCGGGCAGCAGCTCTCCTCTCCGAGTCATCGATATTCGGGGATTACAGGGGCGATTAGGGCGGCATTATTAGGGTGGAAGAGTAGATAAGGTCGTTTCCTGACAGCAACACCAGCACCAGCACCAGGTATACTCCTACCCACACACATGGCTTTGAGCAAAGGTGTGTATGCGTGTGTGTGTGTGTGTGTACACGCGCGGCCCCCTTCCGACTTGCTATTAACGTGATTTATTTTTCGTACGCCGATAGAGTGCCCGAGGAGTAGAAGCGATCTTAACTGTTCGATCTATCGATTCCTCCTTGAAATAGCGCCGGAGACTTAATTTATCGCTAATCCTTAACGACGAGCTGGTGGGTGCGAGCGAGCTCCCAGCAGTTTGACCGATTTAGAAAGGCTCTTTTCAGACGGGGGAATAACGTAGGATCCTGGAAAATTGTCAGCTGCTCGCTGGTGACTTTCATTTTTTAGCCTGGAATTCGAGTGGGAAGGAATTATTTGATGCCGAGGCTGTGGGCGTTTGACTGTTGTTGGATGAACAATAGCTTGGGAATGTGTGTTTAAAATAATGCCACGGAATGGCTTACTTTCTATTTTTTTAATGCTCCTGATTGCTTCTAATACTGGGATTATCTCAAAACCTGGAATTACTCTAATGGCGTGGTGACACAATTGTTAGCAGGAAAATTTTTAATCATCTGTAATTATAATCTCAGATTTATTTGGACTGTCAGAGAATTCGTACCAGAAGTACTACTTAATTATTTAAAACATTTTTTTTATTCCTGTTTATACGTTGATAATGAGTTGATTGTAATTTTGTCTTTTTGAATATTCAACACTTGGAACAAACTATGAGTATCTCAGATTTTCAGCTCACCACTTGTAAAAACATGCATTTGCAAAAGTCCAATCCATCATCTGGATAATAAAATACTTATTTCTCTGTCAACACATAAAAAAATGTTATTCACAACTCTCATTACATCCTCCTGACTAGCCACTCTCGAACGAATAATTTATTGAATTGTTCAGCGGAACTAAATGATGTCATTTTCCTCATTAAAGTTCGAGGTGCTTTCAGTGAAAAAGGCCACTCGCTTTCAAAGGACTTTTCTCACAGGCCCTGCGTGTCGCGCTAGGTAAGAAAAGAATACAAAAAAAAAACAAAAAGAAAAAAATAGAAAAACAATCCAGAATCTGGGAACAGTCGCTGGGCGCGTTACGACACAGCGCGCAGGAGAATTACGGTCTCTTTTCTTCGGACTTCGAACAACGAGAGGAAAACTACGACTTTGCCGACGACACGAATTCCATAATTCGTAAGCGAGTTTCCTTGTGCCTATTACCGGTCGTCGTCGGGAGAGTGAAAATTCCTTGCGACATTGCTCATACGCTCGGCCGGATGTCGAATGTTTAACTCGCCGTCTTCGTTAGTCACACGATGAGTCAAAGCATAATGCCTCTCGGATGATGATTTTCCAATGCGCGAACCGCAAAAACGCAGTTTGCACGCGCAACGCCGTCACGAGGAGCCGAGTGTCTCGGGAATATTGAGCGCGCAGGAAAAGTTCACCAAGTCTTGCTTTCGAATTAGTAGGATTCTTTGAACTGTTAATATTTATAAATGCAAAGGCTTTGTGCATGACCATTTGAAAATTCTAGATGTGGGTTATCAATAAATCAATGTCTTTCCTGGTCTCATAGATGGTTAAGGTTTCTTGGAATTCGGAAGGAGTAGTTGCAAGCTGACTTAAACATTTAAGAACGTGACACTTATCTGTATTTCATATAAAAGTAAAGATTTGGTCATTCATTCGGAATTCATATTTTTCAAAATAAAATCATATTTTAAATTCGAGGTGCCAATTTACGGCAAGGCCATAGAGCTGTCGAAGAAAATTTACGCAGAAGATGATGTCAGTATTAAATGACGTTTTCAGCGTTCTCGAAAACACACATTACAACAGCGATGAATTTTATAGCCAGGCGCAAGAGAGCTGGAAAACGTTAAATCAAAAGCCGCCTACGGAACTTCTCGAGAGTTCGTCGATATATACACACTCCGTTTTTATCACTTTAGGGTATATCGGCTGTTAAAACGCGAGACAATTCCTCCTCCCTTTTTATTTCCCCGCAGCCTCGAAGTATTAAAGTTTCACACGTAAGTCCATTATCTGACTTTCGGTTTTTTTTATGACGCGCGCCTGGGCATAGCGGAAATCTTCCGCGCAGGTACGCAGCGATAACAAAGTTTGCTTTACGGGATCTTTCGTGATGAAAATTCATTTAGATAGCGCGGCACGTATAAAGCTCAAGGAATGACTTAACCTTTGACGTGCGCTGGGCTCTAAAAATGTTTTTCATGATCGATTCCGTGGCTGCCGCGATATTTTTACTGCCATCGTCGCGCTCGTTAACTTTACTCTTGCTTTTTAAAAGAATTACAGCTGAAAATTAAGAGTTTATGGAAATTAATATCATAGTTCCATAACGAACCTGCTCTCGATGAAGGCTGTCAAATTTCGTTTGAAAATCTCAAAAGTTCTTATAATTTAATATTTAAAGGCTTTTACAAGTTTCCAAATATTGCTCAAATATGCAGGTTCAAAAGTTGAAATCTAATTTAGTCGGAGTCGATGTGAAATCTTGTTCTTTGAAATAAAATAATTTAATAAAAACTCGTTTCTCGTGATATCGTAAATAACAAGATCGAGGCACTGGAAGTCTTTAAAAGGCGAAAAAACGAGCCAGTAAGAAGTAAAATATTGAAGGAAGGATTTTCAGTGTACAGGCGCTTTCGTTTGACTAGCGTCAAACTCATTAGAGAACAACCTTAAAGGCGACCTTTCAAGTGCGAAGGATTAAGAGGGAAAACTCTTCGACTTCGTTCTCTCTCTCTCTCTCTCCTTCTTTCTCTCTTTGCTCCGATGTCGAGTTATTTATAATCGATTTGGCACGAGGAGCAATTATTCAGTTGAAATCGATAAAGGCTTTCCTACTTCTCTCTCTCTCTGTCCCTCTCGTCTCTCCTCTAAGAGAGTGAATGAGAGAGACAGAAAGAAAGCCCGAGAAAAAAGCAAAAGTTACGTTGGCAACTTTTAGCCTCCCCGGAGTATTTTAGTGTGTTAGTGAGCGAGAGTTTCCTTGTATTTTCTTCAGCCCCCTTCCTTCCTCGTTTCTCCCCATCTCTCTTGCCATTGTCGATCTCATTCTTTTGGTTTGTCTATCTTTTTTAATCTTTGTCTTCATCTCCCTGAATTTTCTTATTTCTGGTCTCTTTCTTCGCTCTCGGGTCGTTTTTCTTTTCTTAAGGAGCCTTCACAGCAGCAAATCTACAAAGGACCAGCTAGTATTAAATCTTATTCTTTTCTATCAACTCGATTAATTGAAAACTTGATGAAAGAATTTAGTAAACATTAAACAGTACAGCAACATTTGATGAATATTCAACAGCATTAGGAAATTCGTTTTTATCGATCAAGCCAGCGTTTGTATTTCGAAATGTGCACTAAATATTGATGACTTTGAGCCAAGTAGCATCCATAAAAATATCATCAGCGATCCTTCACCGAAAATATCCTCGCCCACAAAAGAAGTTCTTCCATTTTTTATTCACCCCGAAAATAGCAAATCTCAATTTAGCCCGGCAAGATGAATCTTTCAGGCGCTCTTGAAGAAACCTTACCAACCAAATCCATCTTCTACCGATCTTCCGAAAGCCGTCCATCCACATCGAGTAGAATCCCATCGCTCTGTCAATGGGATGGCTGGCTCGTTCTTAATTTCTGGCGCTTTCAGGAGGAATCGACTTGATTCATCATTCATATAAACAAGGCACGAACCCCCGATATCCCAAGTCAGTCCGATGTGAATGGACCCTTATACATGGCGGATTTCTCGTCGCCGCTGCCGGCGCTGCTTCATTCGTCTGTTTCTGTATTCCTTCATCAGACGAAAGCTAGCGGGGATGGAGAGGGAAGAAAAGCGACTCATTGAAAGGCGGCGGCGGCGGCGGCGGCGAGAGAGTGGGTGGCTGGCGAATCCCCCGGAGATTTATGAGAATCTCTCGTCGATGTAAGATCTCTTTCTCCCTCTCCGCTCGCGCGCAGTTAGGTCAGCAAGAATATATCCGGCCCGGAGATGCGAGAGAACTGAAAACTGGCGCTGCTCGCTGTGGCTGTTGTTCTCGAGGATGTAGTGGCACGCGTAAATCGAGGTCAGCCGAAAAATACACGGCGTATGCGTACATAGTGGCGCCTGCGTGCGCGTTCATCTCTGACCGTTTTTTTTTGGACGACGAAAATTTATAACGCCGGTAAGCGTAAATCGAGGAGACGTCGGCGCTGGGTATTTATGTTTCTTAGCCGGGGGCCCCGAACTGCCGATTTTTATTCGAGGGGGATGTTTCAATTATACGTGAGCGGAGCTAGAAGGAAGAGACTTTCATTGTTTCAAAGTGATTTGTAAGGGATTGAGATGTCTGCGGAATTGAGTCACGTTTCGCTGAGGAGAAAGTAAGCTCGCAGGATAAACAATTGTTGATTTTAATTAAATCTTGTTATTGCTACGTACACTTTTTCGATTTCTAATGGCTTTCCGTTCGAATATCGGCATAGAAGCTATAATTAATTAATTCATATATCGCATATCGATATATAGCACGGCAATTATTGAAAGTTAGTGGATTCTTCGAAAATCAGTATCTAGCGATAAATCCTCTGTGCCTATAATTTCGAATTCCTATCATCATTACAATATACATTGAAAAGCATCGGGCAATGATCGGGGAATGCTAAGGGCATGAATTATCGAAACAAGTAATTAGGGACACAGGCGCAAATCGCAACTGTAATCCATCTGCTAATCGCTTATTGGGCTTTTATCTATTCGCTCGGTATCGCTTCTCGTATAGATAGTGGGAAAGCGCGCGCTCTCTGTGTGTATTTGGTGCTGCGTGCGGTAAGTCAGCTATAGCTGCAGAAGGGGGCGAAATTAATATTCCTTCTGAGCGGCGGCAAGATAAGTTTTAATAGATCAATTAAGACAATTTATTCGGGGGGAAAAGGGAAAGTTCGAGGTCTTAGTCGTCGCTAATTCCGAGTCCCCGTTCCGAAACAAAATACACTTGTAGGCAATTCCGCTTTTCCTCTGTATTAGAGGCGAGCGCGCGCGCGCGCGCGAGGCGCATATTAACTTTCCGCGGAAACATCGCTTACACGAACTTAAACGTAAGCCTGTCAAAGTATACACCGCGCCGCCGAAAATCCTGAGTAACTCCGTTACGCTTATTACGACACACTCATCTTAATAAAAGCTTTTGCGTGCGCTCTCTCTCGCTCTCTATTTCTATCTTTCTCTCTCTCTCTCTCTCTCCTGCGAGCGCGCTCTCTGTCCCAGAACTTTTGGAACTACGACGAGCCGTTCCATTAATAAATATTACAATGTCATAGTTGCCGGCGGGTTTTGCCCCTCGCTTTGCTCCGCTGTGTAACTGTGACTTGTCGCCTGCTATTTTTCACGCGACATTTGCGTTAGGATGGAAATGTGAATATTAGTTATGATTATGATAATAAAAATTTCAATATAACTAAAACATATTAATTTGAAAGCTTTTTTTTTATGAATATTAAAATATTCATCTTTAATAAAGTTATGAGTTTCTGGCTAATTATCGGTATCAGTCACTTTATGATTAATATTTAATTAAAATTCGTTTTAAACCGCGATACAGAGAGTGCAGCAAATCTAAAAAAAGTATCAAAGCATTCGTAAAAAAATCTTTTGACCCAATTAAAGCCAGAATAAAAAATATCACGAAAGCAAACCCGACTCAGTGATAAACTTCACACTGCTCGACAGAAAAAAAGAGGCGTAAAATTCAGCATTGCCAACAGAAGCGACTAGGCGGGCAAACATTGTACGTATCTACCGTAAGTTAGTAGAGAGAGAAAGAGAGAGAGAGAGAGAGAGAGAGAGAGAGCTGAGCATTAGAGTAGGAGGGAGGGGGGGGGGCGCTAGGTCGTTTGCAGTAATTGTCCCGATCCATTCCCGTGGCGCGGGGGCCATAACGCTCGTTACTCGGGCTCGCGGCCCGGCATCGATTATTCCCAATTATAATAACAAATGCAAATCAGGAGTAACGACTTGGCGGGGGAGAGGGAGAAAGAGGGACGGATAGAGCGGCCGAGGGACGGAGAGAGACGGACTAATAAAGTTTCGCGGTGCTGGCTCGGTTCCTCGTTCGTTTTCAGCGCCGTTTGTTGTTTGTGCAAATTGTCGTCAGAATAAGGCTGAATGCGGGATATGTGTGCTCGGTTTGTCTTTTGCTTCTGTGTAATTAAGCGCTGTAGTTTAGTTCGAATTCATAATGCGCGCTGTATGAAATGCTCTGTTTCGGCTATTTCGCTGAACTTTTGACCTTTAGTTTAACCGTTTTCCTATACCTACGTTGGTAAGTGTATGCTTTCATCAAGTAGAGTATTTATTTTTAGGTACAATAGAACATTCGTGTGCTTTTTACGACATGGAAATAGCAACCATAAATCAACTGAGAAAAATGGTTACTCGAAAACACGGTTTTCTGCAAAATTGCCCGCCTCAGTAGTTGATAATTAACTGAGATGATGAAGTTTACTGCAAAATAAATATGTGTGTATTTCTACAATAAATCAGCTAAGAATTATTTAAAATCATTTGATATTTCAATACAGAAACAAGCATCTAATATATATTCCTTTCAAAACCCTTCAGCAAACAGTGCGCGCGTTACCTTAGAATAAAATCTTTTTTCCATCCGCGCACAAGTCTCGCACGCAGGTACGTTTGAATTCCAATAAACTCGGTATTTCCACGCGAAGAAATCCAGCCGGCAACCCGCGCGCTGCGAGTTATGCGTAGCAATAAACAGCGGCGTTTCTCCCGCGCCGTGTATAAAATTCGCGCTCGCGCGAACACCAGGGCATAAAACACAAAGACGAAAACGCAGATGCACCGGCAGGGCCGCGGCGTAAATTTTCAACCCTCCCGCTCTCCCTTAAACGCAATTTCATACAGCCATTCCCAGCTCTCCCGGATTATAAAACGCGAGCCTGCATCGAGCTGCTGCTCCAGTTAACACGCTCCAACACTTATCGGAAATTATCAGAGGCACGTAACGTACATCCGTCCTGGTGTGTAGGGTATTGCCCGAGCAGCTGCTGTGCCAGTGTGAGTGAGCGTTGCAGGGATACCTGTGAGAGGGTTTCGAGGTAGGAGGCGAGATTGATCTTGCCCCCAAAAGTGCCGTTTCAAAGAAGGGTGGCGGAGATTTCGGGCGGAGATATTGCAGGTTGCTTAATTTTATGCATAAATTTGGTTTGTTTTTGCGTTTTTTAGTGTTTCTATAATTGAACAGGTGCGAGGAATTATTTTTCCGTTGAGTTTGTTCAACTTGATTATGTTGAAACTAATGTAATGTAAAATTCTATATGTTATGAAGTGGATTTGACGAAATTATCATTTGAAGCCAAAATCTCGATTTGCTCTACAAATATTCGAATATTACAGTAATGCCAAACCAGTGTCAAGTGAGGATTTAATAAATTACGGATTAGAATTTACGGACGTTTGATTAACTCCCTATTAATATTAGAAGAGATATAATACGTTCGTTGTCCAAAATGCAATTGGAAATCATTCATGGAAATTAATGTTCCAACAGTGCGCATGTTCCACTCAGTCTCTCTTTCTCGTTCTCTCTCTCTCTCTCTTTGGTCTTGAATTTAAAATGGAAATTCCACTTCAAAATGGCTAAATCAATATGGTAGACTGAACTTCACAAAGCGGCTCGATTTTGCGCTAGGAAATTGGTTTCGCCAGTGGGTTGAGCGAAACTTGTCGGGTTCGCCGATTCTAAATTTAAATCTCAAAAATATTTGAAATTCCGAGCGCGAGTGTTCCGGGATGACGAGTACATGCATTCAACAATCAGCCAAGTCGACGTTTTCGAGCGCCTTATTGTGAGCTGAAATTTCTTTGACTCATAAATTGCATTATTACTTTGTTTGTTATTTTTTACCGTGAGCCAGGCGAGTTACACACACCTGTACCCACCACCTTCCTGCAGATTTATATTTTATTTTCCACGCGCGCTGAAAGATTCAAATGGAATTTCCGAACGATTGGCCTTTAGTTTAAAATTCTTCTCAAAGTGAATTTTCAATCTGATCGGCCCCACCCTTCCAGATTGAAAATTCCGTTTATTTTCGTAAACGCGAACTCATGCATCATTCCAGCCCTGCTCCAAGTCCAACATACATCCACTCCCACACACATACAGTTCATTACTCTCCTCTGCGAAATCCAACGGAACCTCGGCTGGAGCGAGAAATCCTTCTTTTTTTCACGGCGCGTAAACTTGGCTTGCACGTGTATAGGATTCCCCCGCGGCTTTTCTTCTTCTCTTCCCTATCTCTCACCTGTTGGTTTTCGTTAATGCAATTAGCGGCGCGCGCCAGAGCACGGCTCAGGTGCGTCCGGCCGCATGCGCTGCACTTGAGCGCGCGTTTTTCATTCGAGCTCGCGCGCCACGGCGACGGCTAATTGAATTAACGGATCCGGGAGAATTAAAAGGCTCGCGAGATGTTCCGTTGTGCGCGAGCGCGTGAATTTTTCATTGTTTGCGGTTGCGGGGATGATTATTTCCGAATATTCATTGCGATATGCCGATTTCTTAATTGTTGAGTCGAGATCATTTCTGTATTAACGTTGTTTTATAGAGTAAATCTGAGTGGTATTCTTTATAAATCAGAATAAAATCGTAAGCAGCTGGTGACGGAATGAAAAGCACGGCGGTTGAAAATGCGCTCGTCAGGCTCGTTTGCAATTTGCTGGAAGCATCGGCAGTCCGCATAATTTGAGGAGAGCGGAGAAATTAAACATCAAGCCACTTTCAATGGGCTTAATTCAAAGCGAAAAATAAACGGAGAACAGCGAGAAAAAAAAGAAAAGCAGCTGTACCTACAGTAAATAAAACGGACTCTCCCACTCTCTGCGAGCGCTCGGCATATTTTTCCGGCAACATTTCCATCAGCGCGCGAGGCGCGCGGCCTCTTGCTTGCTGCAAATGAATTTTCCCGGTATTTACGGTCTGAGTGTGCATAACCTCGTTTCTATCACTTAAGCCGTTTTACACCGCGCTCGCTCGCTCGCGGTAATTTACTTTAATGAGAGGCCGCGCCGTGTCCCGGGCAGCGCGCCACCTTCTCGGGGCTAATGAAAAAAATGTCGCCGCTGCGCTCTCTCTCTCTCTGTGCCGATGCAAAGCCTCAAAGCGAGAGAGAGAGCGAAAAATAATTATGGAGCTGGCCGGGACATCGGGATATGACCGGAAAGCCGACGGTTATGTGCACTGCGCGCGCTAAGCTCGTAAAACCTGCGATAAATGATCCTGATGGCCGCTGCGACGTTTCGCTGTATTCTTATTCGATCTGCCTTTATGTCTTTCCTGTTGCTGTTGCACTGCTTTTTCTCTGATCTGGGTGAGCTTTCAGACTGGCTAGGTGTGAAGCTTGACTGTGCTTCTATTCATTCATCAGATAGTGTTTATATTCTACTGTATAAAGGAATGATGACAGGATGTTGTGAAGACGCTTAAAACGCGATCTGATTGGCTCTCGGTAAAAGAGGAAGTAGATGGTGTGAAATCGCCTTATTTCGAGTTTAAGAATCTTACTTAATATTGCTCTACTTGTATTTCTGTTTTGATTAAAGTAACGATAATAATTTGATTAGCAGTTATCGGATACACATATATGAAATTAAGATTTAGAGCGCTAATACCGAATTTAATGGATCTAGTAAAGAAGAAATCTTTTAGTGAAATTTTTATGCTTGTATTTGTATTGACAATAGAGCCAAAGAATTGCAGTTGTTTGAAAAATCGATCTTATATAGTTTTACTATTTCCTGAAATGTATATTGTATTCTTGATGTAAATAGAAAAAAAACATTTACTTGAGATTGTTTTCAATTGAATAGACTTTTTCCATAAATTTTTTATATTAGAAGAAATTGGATTTTAAGGAGTTATACCAGTCAATAATAAATTTTTCGACTATTGAAATACAAATGAGTTTTAATTAGTTGAATTGACGATTGAAATACAAATGAGTTCTAATAGTAGCAACATCTTAAGTTTAAACGTTTATTTGATTGCATTCCAGTTTTGCAATCAGATATATTTTCCATTTGAAATTTCTTAATTTTTATTTGTCATTAGTTCAATCAATAGTATACTAAAACTATTATCAGAAAATATATAATTTCAATAATCTATCGCACCTCTTGTTTTATCAGCCAAACCGAATTCCACCTTTCCCAAAATTATAAAAAAAAAAAATCTTTTTCGTAGGACATATATATATATCGAATTGCCCGAAGCGCTTAGCGATCGAGACCCCTTCTCTCTCTTACTTCGTACTCTCTCAGCTGACTTTCCAGAGTTTACCCAGACTTACGGCTCGCCCCCTCCCCCCCTTATGCAAGCTTACACCGAGGTTACGTCTCGCGTATACACAGTCACACACCCACAGCCACACAAACACAAGCTCACACAGGTAAACTAGCGCCTCTCAAGGGTGCGCGAGCAGGTGCGTTAATTGGAAAGTCAAATATGAGGAAGTACGTGGGTACGTGTGGGAAAACGCGGGGCCGAGGACTTATGCGCGCAGGAGCGCGTGTAATTCGATGTGTGCGTGCGCAGGAAGTTCGACAGTTCGTGTGTACACGCGAGCGCATTGTATGTGGAACTTTCGACTTTTCGACCGAAGACTAAACCCGCGGTTTTAGAGGCTGCGTAAGCGCACACTCGGCGGGGAAATGATGGCTGCGCCTGATTACCGGCTGGTTAACGACGACGACGACGGCGACGCCGACGACGGATGATGCTTTTGTCCGCCCTGGGAACGAGGCAGAAGAAACGGGGCTAATGCCGCTAAGTGAGCGCGCTTCTTTTTTTTTAAAGCCGCCTAGGTGGGAATGCGAAGTTGGGAGTGTTTTCTGGCCTGCTGTGATGTAACGCGATGACTACATTTTTGTTAATAAGCTTGATGTGTGTATGGAAGTTTATTTTTGTTTAGAGTGGAAAAAGGCTCGTTATTTTATACGCACGTTGCTTGCGGTCAAGGAGAAATTCCATGGCAAAAATCAACCTCGTTTCATTTAGTGGACGCTTTTTATTAACCATTTAATTGTAAAAAACTTTTGACCAAAACAATCGAGGCACCGATCACAAACGCCGTTTCATTTTCCATTTCCCTCCAGTATTTCTACAGAGCCGGTCTAAATTTAGGAAACGCCAGCTCCCTTTTTTCCCAGCCGTCGAACTGTATTTTCACAAGTTTCTCAAAAGAAACGTCAAACAAAACTGTCGACCGCCCCCTCGCGATTCTCATTCTCACTTTCTTTCGGGCACGCATCGACTGCAGCCACTCAGTGAAGAAAAAAAAAACCGAGAAAAAGCCACGTATCCAGAAGCCGTGAAGGTGT